>MCJB01049087.1:20529-44493 GCA_002018475.1 Nicotiana obtusifolia | reverse complement strand
ATATATATATATATATATATATATGTGTATGTATGTATGTACATACATATATATATGGATACGTATGCACGCTTCGTAGTACTACTTAACTGCATATTATAAAGCATGTTAGAATATATTTTAGTCTATTCATCCCTTGTATTACAAAAGTGTTAACGGCTTACATTTATATTATTTAGATAGTAAATACAAAAGTGATATTAATTTTGACCAAATGTTGACTGAAAAGCGACCAACTTTGGTCGCAAAATATATAATTTACAATTAGCGAACAAAGTTGGTCGCAAAAATATAAATCAGATTTAATTATATTTCCCCAGATTAGAGACCAAAGTTGGTCTCTATCTGTTAGCGACCAACTTTGATCGCTAATCTGAGTATTTCTTTGACCGGGCAAGTCTGACCGGTCCGGTCAACAGGTATGACGAATTTGGCGACCAAATAGCGACCAACCTTGGTCGCTAATGTATTTAAAATTCTTATTTTATTATTTTCACCTGATAAGCGACCAACTTTGGTCGCTTTTTTGGACAGACCAATGTTGATCGCTAATTTTTGGTCGCTTTTTACCGGATTTCTAGTAGTGACTCATTTTACTTACAGATCTAAACCCCACGCTTTGTGATTCCAAAATCCAAAGAGGTTCAAAGGTTAATCTAATATTTAAATTTGAGACATAAGGTGGAAAATTATATATGGGAAGATTAGGTTATTAATTCTTACACCCTTAAGCCTTGACTTATAATTGGTTATTATCGTGCTAATGTATGTTGATTGGTAAGACTTAAAAATAAAAAAAGAATCAGATTTCCTTCTATTTTCCACTCTTCTGCTCTTATTCTCGTGCTACTGATTAACAACAAGTGACTGTTAAGACAAAGACAACTTAAAAACATAGACAGACACAAAAGTAATATCTTTTTATTTATCTCAATCGGTTAGTAGGATTAGTAAACTTGTTTAAGTTAATAAAAATGCAATTGACTTAACGACTAATGAAACTTGGGTCGATAGAACTTTTACCACGAAGACTAATAATTTGAGGTATTCTAGTTATCTTTACTTTGTCCATAAATATATTCTTTTCTTTTCTATTCCATATATTTTTCGCCAAGGAAAGTGTACTACATCTACAATCATAATTTGCATACGGAGAACAGGCAAACAAAGGATCAAAAATCATTGAAACGTTCTAGCTAGCTAGCTTTATTGTACGTCTCTTGAAACACGTTCAGGAAAAAAAAAAATCAAACTTCATAAATTAATTAATAAGCAATCACGTGGGCATGGGCACATTCTGCTATCATTATTTTGTTTTGGTTAAGTCGACTATTAAAATGGTGGAAGAAAAAAGTCATATGTTATAATGAACTTCAACATCCGGTGTTCTATGCCTTCAGTTTCCGCGCGCATATAAAACAAGAATTTAGTTCGTAATTTTCTAATAAGATTTTTCTGGGATGCGAAAATAAGAGAAGATTGAGAAAATTATACGGCATGCATTCCCTAAGATTTTAATTTAACCTTCCCTCTTATTTTAGATATTAATGTAAAGCTACATTTCATTAAAAATGTGCCACAGTGCCAGAAAGATATAATCTAATCAATCTGTAGATAGAGTAATATATATCCCATTAACTTTATTTATTCTTTTATGTTGCAAAAGTATATTATCACATTAATCAATTATTAGATCATGAATAATCTAATACGTATCATATTTTATTCAACTCACCATAATATATTTTTCTGAAGAAATATAATCTAAAGAAGTCAAATGGTTCGAAAGATTAAAAATACATAGATTTATTTAACGATAATAAAAACATAAAATGAAAAAAATTTGGTACACAATCTATAATTAAGGAAAAGTAAAAATAAGTCATAAGGAGCAAACCAATCCATTAGTTTATACAGTAGTCCAGTTATATAGAATTACCAGAAAAATATGCGTTACCAAGTGCAAAAACTTATTTAGTACCAAAAAAAGAAAAAAAGAAAAAAGAAAGACAAAACTGAGAAGTTGGTGTAGTTCTTAGAATCGACTAGAACAGGGAATAATAGTTCGACAGTAAAAGCTTAACCTGTACAGCAGAAACAGTGACTTTCAACGTCGAGTAAAATGCACATGTTACGTGTTCAATTCTGTAACTTCAAGCTTAAACGGCGTTAGTCTCCGCCTTCTGGTAAAGCGTTGAGGTCCAAACCACCTTTTTGCACGATTCCTTGTGTTCTTCTCTGGCCAGCTACAACACTGTTCGCACCGGCCGGCGATGTGGTTAATTTGCTGCCGTGAGCGTTAACGTTTGGCAGAATTTGAGAATTCTTCTGGAGATATTTCACTGCCACGTGCATCCTCCGCAAGATCGCGAAGAACTCGTCAACCTCCGCCTCTGATGGCGACGGCAACACGACCGTCTCCTCCTCCTCCTCCTTCACAGCGTTTTCTATCTCATGCTTGCTCCGATCTCCGCCGTTAACGTCGTTGTTTTCTGTTCTCTTCCTCTTCTTCTCCCCGTCCATGGTAAGTAGCATCTAGCTAGGCTGATTAATGGTTAATAATTCTATTACTACTTCTCTATTTATTTTCTCCTTTTTATCAATACTACATGGTATTTCTATGCTTTTCATATGTATTTTTTTTCCCCTGGCTTATTGCTGGTGGTTTAGAATATAATGCCTCCGTCCCTCGACTCATACTGTGCTGACATAGCGAATCTGACATCATGTGAATGGCATTATCATCTTGGTCTTTTCCATAATGTGTAATTGTCACCCACGCGCTTTCTTTTTGCATGCAAAGATATGTCTTCCCTTAGGAGGTATTTTTTCTAAAAATAATAAAATAAAGATCTTACAAGTTACAAATTAACAGTTTTCATAAGTCGATTCAATACGATTTTGAGGAGACTTAGTGGGTGTTTGGACATAAGAATTCTAAAATTTAGAACATAAGTGAGGAAAAAATTTAAATAAAAATATTATTTTAAAATTAGAGTTGTGTTTGAAAATGAATATAATTTTGGAATGCTTTTGAATTTTTATGAGTGATTTGAAGTGAAAATTTTAAAAAATAGCTTTTTGAAGTTTTTAGAAATGCTATATTAACACAAATTATAAGTGTGGCTTTATTTTTCGATAATTTGAAATTATATACAACCTTAGCTCATTCTTCAAAAACTATTAGGAAACATAAAGCCACGCTACTATCTCTCTGTTTTTCTAAAATATGGTGTATTTCATTTCTTAGGCTTACAGAAGATTGATTTTAACATAATATCGCTCAAAATATCGTTCAACCTTTTCTATTGGGATAGATGCCTTCAAGCGTTCTTTTACTAATAAAATTTGATGGTTAAAATGATTTCATGTCATTTATTTGTTGTGAAAAAGATTAAGAAACTAGTAGTTTTATTTGTCTAAGATCAATTTAAAACTAGTATAACAATCAATTTGAATTATTTTTCTTAAAAAGAAGTTTGCATTCAAAACTTGTTCTCCAATTATGAGTGCATAAGCGTCTAACAATTATTTTAGGTACATTTTGTGTCATGTTGTTCAAAAATATTATTGCACCATATATGCGCGGTGGCTTTTATAATACTCCAGGTGATTGGAGAGACCAATTAGGTCGGCAAGTGAACTTTACGCTCCTTTTAATGTATAGTTCCATTCTGCGCATTTGAACACACTTTTCTTCTAAATTCCAATAGTCCCCAATGTCCTATGATTCTTTTAAAAGACTAAAGAGGACGACTCCACGGAGTCAACATTTTTAAATAGAAAATGGTACAATCACGTTATTCCAATAATAAATCAAGCACCCCACCACTTGCCTTTGGTTAACAGTTCGGCTAAAAGTTTTGATATTTTAAATCGGACCTTTAACATAAGAATTGAATGTTTTGACTTTTTTTAACCCCTCGCATGAGCTTTTACTTTGTTCTGGTGACTCGAACTTACAATCTTTTAATTAGAGATAAAGGGCGTCATTTGAGTTAACACGGTGTGATGGAACGAGAAAAAATTCATTCACTTTTAATTAGAAATTTCAATTCAAACTCTGAAAATGGAATTTCTTATAATAGGGAGCGATCAATTTTTTAATGTGTGAACTTTGATTAATTGAATTAGCGAATTCCGAATAACGAATAATTAAAAAAAAAAAAAAAAAAAAGGAGACATTTGAGTTACGCTAGAATAAGTGATGAACTACTTTGATTCCTAAGAAAGTGGGGATAAAGTAAATTAAGAAAAAGAAATATACACAAATACTATTACAGAAAACATTAAGAAGAAAAATGGAAAAGTTGGTCGGGTTCAGATGCAATTTGATCCCCCATTATCATCATGAAGTAATTCTTCTTTTGCTTTTTTGTTTTTAACACAGTGTTTGGTTGGACTAATTCAGTGTCGGAAAGTTTTAATTTAGGGATAAAGCGCTTCTATAAAAAAAAATTAAATTTTTAGGATTTAAAATTCGAAACATTTGATTAAGGGTGAGAGAGTTTTTATCACTTCATCATAACTTTTGTTATTCGACCTCTGTTATTAGAGAAAAAAATCCCATCCGTCTTTTACTTTTCTTTGTTTTAGAGATCAGGGTCCTACACTTTATTGTAGTTGGTAGGTATATGTTAAGTTAGTTTGGTGATTAACTAAAGTGTGTAAATTATGCGGAAACTCCGTTTGTATGAAACAAAGACTTAGGTACTAGTTGTAAGGGTACATGGACCGGATTGGTTCGACTTTTATCAAAAGCAAATTAAACCAACTATATCGGATTGGATTGGTTCGGTCATGGCCCAAAATAGTCAGCCCTAAAATCAAACACATACCAAATTAGATGACAAGAATGTCAAGTTTGCAAGAGAAGCCTAACACATATAACTATGAATTTTCTGGCCCAACACTGGATTTTACGTTTGTGGCTTTCTGAAACGGCTTAATGTACATTTTTTGTATATTAGAAGTGAGAAAAGTGAATTGTGTTATTCAGTGGTGAGCAAGAAATTACTTCAGTGTTGCAGCCCTTTTTTCTCATTACTTATTTCACTTGATTTTACTCACGTCTATAAACCTTACCTTCACCATTTTGCAATTTATGACTATCAGCAACTTCTATTCCTACCCACACCATTATAATATTTGAATAATTAATGTCCAGATGTGGAAGTTTACTTCTGTAAAACATTTTCTCAGTAACCACACCAAAATATTATAATTTGAAAATTTCCTTTTCGCTTGTAAGTTTCCCAACACTGTAAGTAAATATTTTTTCTGTCGCCTACCTCGTATCATTGACCATTACTTATTAAGAATAAAATATTGGAGGCTTTTAATGAAGCCAAAAATCGTTACAACCGCTAAAATTATATATTAATTATATATAAAATATGTATATTATATGCATATTACATATTGATATACAAAAAATTTATATTTGTCTGTTATTATTTTGTGGAAGTGTTATACTATATAGATTTTTCAATAGTGGAAATGACGTGGGGTGACCACTTTTTAAGCAGCTATTAGTGTTTAGCCATTAATTTTAATGCAGAGCAAAAAGAGCCATTGCTTTGTTATAATTAATACTAAAAGACTTTTTACCCTTTATTCATTTCTTTTCTTTTCCAAACCTTTTTCATTATCAAAACCCTCGTTTCTTCCTTTCTGGAGAGAAGATACCTCCTTTAATTTTCCTACATGCAGTAGTGAATTTCTCCAAAACATCACAAGAGTTTTCATCAGTTTTCATGAACATCTTATAAGTAGTGTAATTTTTGTTTAAACTTATTTTTTTTCCCGTGATTTCTTCTCCGATTTCCACTTTCTAGGCACTAGCTATTACATGATTCATGTTATTATATTGTGCCTCCTCCACTTGGTTAATTTTATTACATTCTGATTTTTATGATGCTGAATTTGAATTCTAATGTTGTCAACTATTCAATCTTTGAACCTTTTTTATTTTTATTTTTAGATCCCTTATTTCAACAAAAAAAATCAAAAATTTACTCCATCCTTACTACATTTTATGCAGAGGACAGAGGACAGAGAACCCTGCACTTCATGGCGTCATATAGAATTATTCATGTGAGTTGGTATTAAAAACTTCATTGCTAATCAATTTAATTATTATTATTCGAGTGAGAAGGGAACAAAGTGTACTAGGCGATTGCCTGATTAGAGTTTGTCGCTTACTAGTTCGCTGATAATCTTTTATCACTCTCATTTGTTTCGTAATATTAGTTTTTTGCTTTAAATATTTAGGATATTTCAGAAAAATGATCCTGAAGTTTACATGTTATTTCCTTCTTTGCAGATTGTAAGTTTAGAGATATGATTCTTTATAGATTCTAAGTTCAGAGATATGACCTTAGCACTTTCATACATTAGCTTGAAATTAAGTCCTGAGTATTAGTTTTTTACTTTAAATATTCAGGATATTTCAGAAAAATGATCCTGAAGTTTATCTGTTATTTTTTTCTTTGTAAATTAGTGGATATATTTAATATATTATTTATTGATAAACTGAATTTGTTATAAATACAAGCTCTGAGTATTGTGATAATAAAAGGAGATCGATATTCTGCGTTTGATGATTGACGTAATCTAATTAGTTATTGGAAAGGATATTTCAATATAAGGAAACAATTTAAAGTTTCTTATTGAAAGCGCAATGGAAGAAATTGAGAGAGGGTGTTTTTGATAAAAAGTTCTGACTAAAAGGTGTTAAATTTTGTGCCAAATTAATTCATTGTGTGTTACTTTCTGAAATTGTAAAGAACTGATAAAAATTCAATGACATTTAAGGTTTTTGATCGTGAAGTGAAGTTTACAAGTGAAGCCTTCCAAATAGTTACAGGGTTGAAATATTATTCTTCGGGGAACTTCAACTTTTTGAATGAAAGAGAGAATAGGCTTTCTAAAGTTTAATTCTATGGTAAGGAAAAATTGAGTTAGAGGATTTATATCATTTTATTACTACTCGCCCATTGGTATACCTGCATCATTTGTAGGTAGTTACGACAACACAGTGAAGCTGGCAACAATCTATTTTGTTGAGTTTATGTTGATGGGTAAATGTAAGAATAGAAATGTGTCTGAGCGGATAATAAAAATCATTGATGATGATCAACTCTACTCTTTTTTCCATTGGGTCTCTTTTTATTTTCAAAAGTTAGTCAATTCATTGAAAAGTTGCTTGAAGTCCAAACAAAATAATTCAGATAATGAGAATGAGAAAAAGAAAGAGAAAGAGAAGGACACTTATACTATACTTGGATTTTCTTTCGCCTTCTGTGTTTAGATTATGGAAGTATTCCCAGCTTTTCAGGAAAAAAAACTTTGTCAAATTCAAAGAATGCGGGTTTCCTAGGATGTTATGTTATTCAGATATGAAATCTCAGCAGTATGAGAGCCTCTGTAAAAACTACTTTCCTAACGAAATAGAAAATTAATAATATTAATGGCTATCCTTTTATTTGTGTGTTTTGGTTATAATACATACTTTATTTTCTTATAAAATAACTGTTTGAGATACTCAAATGGTACCACTTGTGTATTCCGAAGAAGTAGTAGAGTCCACTAGTGTGCATGCGCAATTATCTCAAGATGAAAGTTCAATGTCTTCAAGTGATAAAGGCTTACTTAATGAAATTGTTACGGTAAGTTTTCTCTCATTAAATATAATTTTTTAATTTTTGCTTAAGAGACTTTTCAGTTTTATGATTTTTTATTCAGAGGTTATCAAGGGAAGTTTAAAAAGGATTTACAGACAGATTTTGTTAGAATTCATCAATAAATAACTTTATCAAAAAAAATGATTCAGCAGGACATCAAGGTAACACGAAAATAACTTGTTACTTTTGCTTACATTGTATCATGAACTTCTACTACTAATTCTAAATTATGGACTAAGTGTTTTAAATTTTTAAGCTGCTAATTAGGAATTGAGTACTAACTGTCTTGAATTTTGAGCTTCTAATTTTAATTCAGGACTAGTTCACCTGAATTATTGAGCTTCTAACTTTAAATTTAGAACTAATTGTCCTGAATTTTCAAGTTTTTAATTTTAATTCAGGATTAAGTGTCCTAAACTTATAAGCTGCTAATTAGAAATTGAGGATTAGTTGTCGTGAATTGTTGAGCTTCTAACATCAAATTCAAGACTAACTGTCCTGCATTTTTTAGCATCAAACTTTAAGTTCAGGACTAACTGTCCTGAACTTATAAGTAGCTAATAATACTAATTTTAATTTTAAATACTATCTCAAAGGCTTTAAAGAGAAATCTAGAGTCGAATGTTGATACTTTATTGGAATTTCTTGAGAAATCACATGAAAGGAACAAAGAGAGAGAACCTAGTGTTCCACTAAATAGAAATGATGCTGTTGATGATCAATGTGACGATAATAAAGATCATTTTTTATACACATGTGCATCTAGAAGATGAAACTGATATGGATATCGGAATTGGAAAAGGTTAGATATAGTTTTTGATAATATTGTTGTCATTGTAATTAAAATTGAATAGGGTAACAAATATTAATCATTTTACGCTTACAAATATTGTAGAATCTTAGGATGGAGTGGAATGTCAAGATCAAGAAAATTTAAAAGAGACAAGTGTAACTGAAATCATTTACAAATGTGGAGTGCAATTTTAGGATGTAGAAAATCCCCTGGGAACAAGTATAAGTGAGATTGTATGCAAATGTGTCGAAGGAACATATGATATATCTATAACTTTGTCCCTTAAAGTCAAATTTGAAAATCAAAATGATGCTAATCAAGGTTAGATGGAATTTTTTTGATCTTATACATGTTAATTTCAGTAAATTATTAGTAACAAGTATTAATTGTGTTCGCTCTTGTAAATGTTGCAGAATCTTGTGAAGCTACAAGCAAAGAACATGGAGTGAAATCTCAAGATAAAGAAAATGCAAAGCATGAAATAAGTGTAAGTAATATCATTTGCAATTATGCTAAACGAACGTATGATATCTCAACTCCATCAGCTCTTAAAGAATAGAAGAAGAAAGAGTGGACAACACGAATATTAAGTTCTTTTTTCAAAATAAGTAGATTAGTTTCAATTTCAGGATATTGTGTCCTGAATTTTAATTTCTTCAGATCAAATTCCAGAACTTAAGGACATTACAGAAAATTGTGTCCTGAAATTTAGATTCATACTTCAAAGTTTCAGGATATTTCCAAAAATATATTCTGAATTTTAGTTTCTTCATAGGACAATGTGTCCTGGAATTGATATCTTGCAACCAAATAAATGTATATGTAGTTTTGCTTGCAGAGCACAATAAAAGAAAGAAAGATGGAGTGGAACATCAAGATGAGGAAAATTCAAAAGAGAGAAGAAGTGGAGGGCAATAGCAAAACATAGAAAATTCCCTAGGAACAAGTATAAGTGAGATTGTTTGCAAACGTGTATGATATCTCTACACATCCCTCTCTTAGAGCCAATTTTGGGAGTCAAAATAATGTTAGTCAAGCTAATAATATTTATAATGATTTAACTGTCTTGATCTTGACAGTTGCGAAAGGTTAGATGGATTTTTGTTGATCTTGTACATGTTTAGTTTTAGTCAAAATTAGTAACAAGTACTAATTGTATTTGCTCTTGTAAATATTGCAGAATCTTGTAAAGTTGCAAACAAAGAACATGAAGTACAGTTCTCAGATAAAGAAAATACAATGCATGGAACAAACATAAGCAATATCTCAGCACCATTGTCTCTTAAAGAAATTGAAGAAGGCTTAGTACACAAGTATTAAGTTCTTTTTTCTTAATAATTAGATTAGTTTGAACTTCAGAAAATTGTATCCTTAATTTTAATTTCGTCGGATCAAATTCCAGAACTTACGGACATTTTAGAAAAATGTGTCCTGAAATTTAGATTCATACGTTAAATTTTTAGGACATTTCAAAAAATATGTCCTGAATTTTAGTTTCTTCGTAGGACAATCTGTCCTGGAATTGAGGTCTTGTAGCCAAAGTAATGTATATGTCGTTTTGCTTATAGAGCAAAATAATAATGCGGTCATTAACCCATATAGTAGGAAAAAGAAGAAAGATAATATTGGGTTTGATGGTCCATCGTTTGCTATTCTTACTCATACTCCGTCGACTACACAAGGGAGCATTGATGAAGGTTTCTCCAAGGATGTTGAAGGAAATGTTGAAGAAGAGCTTGGTAGAGAGAAAAAGAATAAGAAGCTTAGTTGGCAATTACAATTTTCATTTGCACTGCTAAAAAAAAGGGCAACATCGATGGCGCATAATGAGAATATTGTTGAGTATATGGGCTGGATGAAATCAAAATATACTCGTAAATATGTTTTTTACTATGCCAAAGATAGATGAAAAGTTATTGAAGAAATTCATTGAGTGGTTGGGCAAGGAGAAAAGGAACGGTCGCAGAAAAATGTAAATCCCTAAATGTATTCACTATTTCTAAAATTGTTACTTTTGCTTACATTTTGTCTTGAACATTCTGCTGCAAAATTAGGAATTCAAGACTAACTGTCCTGAATTTTTGATTTTCTAACTTTAAGTTAAGGACTAGCTGTCCTGAACTTAAAAGCTGCTAATTAGGAATTGAGGACTAATTGTCCTGATTTTTGAGCTTCTAACTTTAAGTTTATGATTAACTATCTCGATCTTAAAAGCTGCTAATTAGGAATTGTGGACTAACTGTCCTGAATTTTTTAAGCTTCTAACTTTGATATTATTTTTAATTTTTTAGGGGAGAAACTAATATTTATAATGAGGATAATGATGTGAGAAAGAATCCATACAAATTGTACACTCAAAAAATCAGTAGAAAAATGTTCTTCCTTGAGCTTTCAAACAGTAGCTATGTAATGGATGATAAGGTTTGATAATTTACAAGGCATTTTTTTGTTCTTTTTCCTCTTTCGTTTTTTTAATTATTTATGACTGATGGAGTTTTTTTGTTTTTTAGTTTTTTATGAAGCATATTGACATTGTCTTGTATTATTTGAGGAAGAAGGAATGCTACCACCCCCGTGCCCATCCATTTCGTTGCGACTACGGCTATAGTTTTCGATAACTCTATGATTCTTGTGTATGAGAATTTCGATGAAGATGCTTCATATGAGTTCTGGTGTGGTAAAAATCAACTCTATTCACATTGCATGTGAGGGGGGACAATCAGAGATGTGGAATTGCATGGTCAGAGATTGATAAAAGATATTTTCCATGTCGACTACCTTCAGAAAATAATGATGATGTGACACACATTCTTTTGGGTGTGTTGGACTTGAATGAGAAAAAAACTAATGTGTATGACTTCATATATCATGAACCATATGGGGCTCGATTGATACACATTGAAATGTTTGTGCGCGTGATCCCCCACCTGCTTAAGTTTTCACAGTTTGAGAAACATCATAAGTCGTTTGGAAATACGTTTAATAAATTTGATATTCAGTGACAAAGAACACTGACACAAACTGGATCGTAAGTGTTGTCATTTGCTGTATAATTTATATGTACTTTAAATTTATTTATTAAAGATATTGTTTCAATGATTCCCTATCTTATTATCTTTTTAGGACTAATTGTGGTGCATTCCTAATCAAATATGTTAAGTTGTTGATGATGGGGGAAGGATGTTGACAAATTCCAACTTGAGGACATATCAAACTTCAGAAAAGAACTTGCAGCAAACCTTTGGGAACATGGAGAGTGGGGAAAAAAGTTTGGTTATGAAACGCCATCGAAGAAAGTTGGTGATGATTATGATAGTGAAAATGAAACTTCTTGTCCGAAGGAGCTGTAGTGTAATAGTATAGAAAGTCAACTAACTTTATAGATTCTAATAGAATGTTAATGACAATTAGAATATCGCAGAAAGTATTTTTGTCATGAATTCTGGCTCATGCGTCCTGAAGTTCAATGTTGTTGTTCAAATATTTAAGACAGTGTCTTGAATTTCAATAGCAGTGCTAAATTTTATTTCATATATATCATTTTTTCTACAAATGTGCATCAAGAAGATGATATGTTAAACTAATAATAGTTCAAGTTTTTTGTCTTTTTATATTGTCAGTATAACTTTTTTTTCTATTAGATTGTCATGAACTTCAGGACATAGTGTTTCAAAATGTCCTAATTTATTGAAGTATTAAACTGATTTCGGGTCATATATTTTTTAAATGTCTTGAACTTTTCAGTGAATGCTAAGGGATTTGCTAGATATTTTCCAGCTGATAACCAACATGAAACACATAGTGTAGAGACTCTACTTCATATTTACCGTCTAACTTTCTCTCTAGTGAAAATTTTCAATTCGAGTTTTTAACTTCTACGCATAGGCAATTTTCAGAAGTTAAGGATATTTCAAAAAAATTTGTTATGAAGTTTATTTGTTTAGCTTTCATCTGCTTCGAAAGTACAAGTAGATTTTATAATGCTTTACGTTAACCATATTCACTAATATGCAAGGTAATTTGGCCGAGACAAATAGTGTGATCGCACGAAGCAAAGGGATAAAACTAAAAGCTCGAAATCAAGCAATATACTCATATCAGGAATTTCAAATGATTATGTCCCGAATATTAATTGTGTACTTTAAAAATTCAGAATATTTTCAGATAACCATCTGCTAAAGTTTACTTGCTGAAATAAAAACAATCTAAATAAATTCAATTTATAGCAATCACTAAAAATATTAGTAAAATATAAGTGTATATATCTAAAATTCTCTATGCTTCCTTGAAACTAAGTGTATTATTGGGCCTAATCCATCTTCAATATGTGCTAATTAACTTATTAGCCAGTTTATACTCTACGATATCCAAATGCAACTGGATTACACCATCCAGTTACAAATAGGTCGAGAAACAATAGAGTCTCCTTTCATTGGCTTTGGACAGAATGATTCTACTGTATATGATGTACCTATTCTTTTTACACTTATGTACTTAAAGTGGCATCTAGTTAATTACAAAAACTGTTAGCAAACCAAACAAGAAGAAATGAAAAAGGGCAAAAAGAAGAAAGATTATGGTAAAAAAATAATAGGATACGCAAACAGTAATAGAATAAGCAATATCCACTTTATCTTAATGCACAATATCTACAATTTCATTGTTTCAATGAGAGAACTGTGGCAAATATTATAGTTCTGATGTTCCATAATCAAATGCAAGTATTTTTATCAAGAAAGTTTTATTTACACTAAGGGTGTGTTTGGCATGATTGAAAATATTTTCACATTTTTTCCTATCAAGAGAAGAGAAAATATTTTTCAAAACACTTTTACAACCTTCTCCACCCTATTATCCATTTCCACCACCCCGCAAGTCACAAAATAACAACCAAGCATACAAGAAACATNCCCCACCCCAACCCCAACCCCAACCCCAACCCCTACCCTACCCCCACCCTAAATAGAAATATTATTAAGAGAACTTTTTTTTTCATGTTGGATAGAGTACTTTCTTTTTTATTTCAATAAAATAAATATTTTTTTTAATTATGTAGAATATTTTTTTTCATTTCAACAAATATATGTAATTTCTTTATATGATGTAGAAAAAGTTTATGGGGGATTTGAGGAAAGGGAGGGGGAGGTGAGAAAAGTAGCATAAAAAAAATATTTTTCTAAAAAATATTTTCTACTCTCTAACCAAATACTAGAAAATATTTTTTCGGAAAAAGTTTTTCACTCACCAACCAAAGAAAAATAAATAATAAAATCACTCATTTTCTAAAAAAATATTTTCTAGAAAACATTTTCCTTCGTACCAAACAAACCCTAAAATTTAACTTTTGATATCATTCGTTTTTCATTAACTAGAACACAAACTTATTATTTTACTTGTTGCTAGTGTTAATGTTTATTGTTATAATCGCGATCGTGATGGCAGCTTCCGTCGTCATCAACATTATTCTTATTTTATGTGTTAAATTAACGCATTCAACAACAGTGAAATTGGTAGAAACATTTTTTTTGGTGAGTTTTAGTATTAATATCCTAACTAATGCACATAATTTTAATTTTTTTCCTATTTATTCATGATGTATTTCTTAGATAAATAAAATTAGAACTTAATTTGAAACTAATTGGCAAGAGAGGAATGCGTTAGCTAATTTGGAAGTACGCATCTTATGGAGATTTTTTATCTAAAACTGGGGGATTCCCCTAAATATGATGGCGTATGCATACTCTAAAAAAAATTAATATTAACCAGTTTGGGATCCTTCTTACTTCAGTATTAAATTGAAGTATAATATTACTTGTTGAACAAGAAATGCCAAATACCAAAATTGACCTCCAAAAGAAGACTAGTGATATAATTTGTACGAAATAAAAAGTATTGGCAACATCACTAGTTTTATTTAGAATTGCAGAATATTGTTTTACTCTGATCTTCTGCTGGATATGCACTATTTACTCAAAGCGTCTTATAGAAAAACATTTTACCTTTTTGCTAGTCAAAAGTCACTTTTCGATATGTTTGACTTTATGTATTTTCCAGATATAATTTTTATCATTTTAAATTATTTTGAATTAAGTTATCATGACGGGTATAACTAGTTTTAAAATTTAAGTTATCTAGACTTCAGTTTTCACAAAGGAGATAAGGTATTTAAATTGAAACAGAACAATTATCTCGTGACATATATGACAAAACAATCAATTGTTTTTAAATTTAAATTTAAGTTTTCATACAGGAGGTAATAAGGTACTTAAGTTGAGACAGAACATTGTTTTGAAAAAAGAAAAAACTATGTTGTGACATCAACAACAAAATTGTTATTGCCGTAACGTTTTCGTGAAAACATTCACTCATTATTCGCCGTCATTGTGTTAGAAATGGAAAAGTATTGCATTTGTTTATTTTATTTGGTCAAATTTCAGGAAAAAAATAAGTGTTTTGAATAAAATCAGAAGTTATTTTTTAGAAGCTGGAAAGTTGTTTTTTCTCACGAGCACTTCTGCAATCTTAGGGTGTGCTTGGTACGACGGAAAATATTTTTTAATTTTTTTATATTTAATTGGCTTAAATATTTTGGAAAATTTTTTCCTCATCAACTTATTTTTCTCCATTTGGAAGAAAATATTTTTCCTGTCAAGAGAAGTGAAAATATTTTTCAAAACTCTTTTTCAACCTTCCCCACCCTATTCCCCATCCCAACCAAACCATCACCCCCGCCTCCCGTCCTCTCCCACCCCACTCCCAGCCTAAATAAAAATATTATTAATAGTACTTTCTTTTCATGTAATAGATAGATTTGTTTTTCATTTCAACAAATAAGTATTTTCTCTTCATGATATAAAAAAGTATTTTATTTTATTTTAACAAAAATAATACTTTCTTTTCGTGATGTAGAAAAAGTATTTTCTTTCATTTCAACAAAATGAGTATTTCCTTTCATGATTTAGGAAAAGTATTTTCTTTTGTTTCAACAAAAAAAAAGTATTTTCTTTTCATGACGTAGAAAAAGTATTTTTTTCAACAAAATGAGTATTTTCTTTTCATGACGTAGAAAGAATATTTTCTTTTTTTAATAAAATGATTACTTTATTTTCATATTGTAGAAAGAGTATTTTCTTTTTTAACCCAAAAAAGAGTATTCTTTATAATTATAGAGCATAAATTTCAACTTTGTTTTGCGTAAAAAAGTAAAGCAACACATTAGTTCTTTTGGGTTTGTGTGAGTTTTTAGAAAAATAATTAAATTGTTGAAGAAAATAGAATCCTAAAAATGTTGGGTATTTGGGGGGAAGGAGGGGAGCGAAAAAACATGAGGAGTTGAGGGAAAAGGGTGAGGAGAGTAGCACAAAAAAATATTTTTTATTCTCTAACCAAATATTAAAAAATATTTTTCATGAAAAACATTTTTCTTTGTACCGAATACACCCTTAATCAAGCATAAATTGATGCTCTAATGTTGGCGCAAGAGTATTTTTGTCAAATATCAATGGCTACTTTATAAAAATACTTTTTCAAAAATTACTTCTGAAAAACACTTTTCAACCGGAAAGAATGATACGCCCGCGGAGATTCGATTGCATTGTCCAAGCTGCAAAATTCAAATGTGATTCCAACATAGTCGTTACTTCTGCTAAATGATACTAACAAAGAAAACAATTCCACTCTATATCGAGTTGATTGTGTAGCGATCCTAGAAATTTCATAAGCTTTAAGCTTTTACAGTGCGTAAACGAATGCAGCTGTAACATAGTTTGAAAGGATATAATGGGAGTTAATATCCTAAAACACGTCTACAACTATACAACATTTGTCAGATGCCTATCTACACTATCACATGTCCCCAGAAACCTCATAAACTATATTCTCCTTTATAATAAAACATCCTCGTCGCATTCTTACTAGTGTGTATAATACATTCTCCAAATTATTTTTAAAAACTGCCACGTGGCAATCTACGTGAATATTTATTTATCTTAATAAAAAACAAACTTAATTAAGACTTTAATACTCATTATTATATCATTGTAAAATATTACATGATAAAAATAAAAAAGGGGGCTAGGGTTAAAACTTGTGGATCAATTGTAAAAAACTCATTTTCTCCTTGATCTCATGGGGGACTTGTTCTCATCAGAGAATGGTTACACTAATTTCTCAGTAGCGATTTTCTCCATTAATCTTGGTTCTAACCTCGATTGCATTGTCCATTCTTGCTTCCATTCGAAAATCGAGATAAAAATTAGGGTTTTGCTCCTAAATAGGTATAGAAGATTAGGGTTTTGATAGATCTAAATTCTGAAGATTGTTGAAAGGATATACCTAAATTGTTAACGAAGATACCTACACACATGTCCTACTTCTTTGTTTTTCCTAATTTCTTGAAAGACATTAAACCTCATGCTATACAAATATTTAAAAGGGTGTTCCTTCTTTCAAATAATTTAGATAAGAAATGAAGGATAAATAAAACAAGAAATATAAGAAATAGAATCAGAAATAATAAGAGAGAGAGAATTTCGGATAGATTCAAATGAAGAAATGGGGAGAACGGTAAAAAATGGAGAAGAAAGGTAAAAAAATAGGACGGAAGGTGAAATATAAAGAAAAGAGGAGAGAATAATAAGACATATGAATTTTAAAAAAGAAGGGCTAATTAGCTGTTAGACACGCCATTTTAATGAGTTTTTAAAGTCTTCATGCGCTCTTGGGCGATTTATTACACATATAATACTACATAAGCAATGAGAGAGTTTTATTATGAAGGGGAATATAGTTCAGGGGATTTTCGAGAACATGCAATAATTTAGGACAGGCATATGGAAAAAGTTGTTATAGTTGTATGGAAATTATTTATCTTGAAATCTAGTTTTCAATGCTTTAAAATGTTTGTCATTTGAACGCTCACACGAAACTACAAAAAGTTATACTTATTTACTAATTTTGCCTTTCGTTATAATGCTCGAAAAGAATGCCAAATGTAGTAATTGACTAATTGCAAGTAAAGGGTAGTAAGATTAGTATTTCCAAAAAGTGCTAATCACTTGCGTTAATCGTTTGATAACAAATTGACAAGCAATATTTAATTATTGATCAGTCACCAAATAGATTTTCCAACTAGGAAAAAAATGATATTAAGCCAAAAGCTCCTCGAGTTCATGTTTGTCAAGTACAATTGCACGCTGAATCAAGTTCCAAACACAAGATAGCAACAACAAAGGTTTACTTTTACCAAAGGTATATGGATTTTTTTATTTTTCTTTTTGCAATATTCATGATGTAAATAATTAATTTTCTTTCACTTATATCACACGATAAATAGCCTCTGGACGAAGTGGGGTGAGGAAATGAGAAATAGATTTCAATTTCAACAAAGATAAAAAATATTAGGTAATTTTATTCAATCTAAAACTCGACACCTATGCAAGTGAGAATAGCAAATACCTTGTGAAATAGTTTGACCCGAACATTATTATTGCCTTAAAAAATGGTAAAGAGATCTCATTCCCTTTAAAATAATTTACTCGCTTTTGTTTCCTTTTCTTAATAAAAAAAATCACCCACGTGCTTTTTTTCCCCTCTCCAAAACCACCAAAGTTACTTCTAAAAATTTACTACTCCTACCAATTACCAAAGAAGAAAAACAAAAGAAATAGCGCTTCTTCTCCCAAAACCGGACGTTATTTCTCAAACATTAATCGTACCAATTATAGAAACCTCGGCATATTAGTAAAGAAATTAAAGTCCATTATAAAAGTTGAAAAGGCAAAAGGAAGCAAAGCAAAGAAATATAGAAAGTCTCAACCGAAGCAAAAAAACAATTTAAAAGGAAAATTTGAGAAATACAAATAGTATTAAAAAAAATTGAGGTGAGAGTCCTACATAGAGATTACACGCGGACGCTTATATTGGTTCTTGAAAGTGTCATATTCTCCACTTTCCTTGGGGGGAAAAGGTAAAGAAGAAGAAGAGAGTTTCACTGATGTTCTACTGCTTCTACACTTCTATTTCCTTTGAATATTATGCCCAATTTTTTCCAATTCTCTCTTCTTCTTCTTCTTCTTCTTCTTCTTCTTATTTCTTCTTCTTCTTTTGTTCTATTTTATTTTGTTTGTCAAACAGTAAGCAGAACAGAAACAAGAAAAAGAGACAGAAAGGAAATTATATGTCGTTTGTGATCACAACAGGTGTAACTGATCTGGCTAGAACAGCTTCAGAGCAACTCTGGCCCTTTTCTCATTCCCTTTTATTCTCTGTTTTCTGTGTTAAATTTTGGAGGCAAGAAAAGTGTTTCTCACCTTCTTCCATGCCAGAAAGGTATGATCTTTATCTTTAAATCTTTCAGTTTTTGCATGTTTCATATAAACTGTTATGTGTGATGAGAAACAGAAAATCTGTTTTTTTTCTATTGTATGATTTACATGATTTGTTGTACTACTTGTCAAGAAAAAAAGATTTTACATGATTTCTTGTGTCATTGGCATTTATGGGTTTATGGGTGTTTAAAGGGGTTTTTGTGTTTTATATGTGCAGGACCTGTTTTGGGGCTTTTCATGTAAAAAGCTTCTGCTTTTCTAATTTGGCTACAGAATTTCTGGGATTTTCTTGGGACTGACGATTTACTAGAAATTTAATTCTTTAGGGGGGTTTAGGGGTTTATCTATTTTCCCAAATTTCTCAAGGGTTTAGGGGTTTATCTATTTTCCCAAATTTCTCACAAATGCCCTGCCTTCCCCAAGAATTGTTTGATACGATGTCTAATAAGGCGAGGGTAAATGATGGTTGCATTGGTTCAGCGAGAAAAGTTCGGATCATTTATGATGATCCTGATGCTACTGAATCTGAGAGTGAGAATGATCACAATATTCGTAATGTTAAGCGTGTCATTAAGGAAGTGAACATTTCTAGTGCTTCATTGGAGAAAGACTTTGAAAAATGTTTGGTCAAAAGCTCTAACAAGAGTCTTGAAAATAAGAGGGCGCAGATAAAATCGTCGTCATTGCCTAAAGGAGTTAGGATGAGGAAATGGGGAAAGTATGCAGCGGAGATCAGAGACCCCTCACAAGGGAAAAGAATATGGCTTGGGACTTTTGACACTGTCAAAGCGGCTGCAGAAGCATATGATGCAAAGAAGGCTGAGTTTGCTCGAAGGATTTTGTCCGAAAGGGGTAAGAATTTGAGTTCCCCTCGAGCTCCCCCTGACTGTTCTACGGCTTGTTCCTCTCATCCTACAAACAGGACCAGTAGTTTGTACTCGCATCCATCCCCGTCTTCTGTGCTAGATGTACCCACATCATCAGCTGCCGCCGCAGTTGAGTGCATTGACATTCCAATGAAAGATACGAATCCAGTGCCAGTACACGAGGTGGAGCAACCAGCTTCAGAAATTGTGGAAAAGCAATTTTTATGGCCGCCTTCAGGTTGTCAAGATTTTAACCCGAGATTTGAAGATCAAATGCTATGTGAAGATCCTTTGATAGAACAAGGCACCATAAGCAATAGCCTTGTGGAGATGACCGAATTCAATATCATGAAGAAAACAAGAGCCCGACAACCAACCCTAGAAATTTGTCAAAAGTCTACAAAGGGAATTGAGGACCGTCATCTTAATTGCAGTGACCAGTCAATCATGTCTCCTTCGATTAGTGCAGAGCTTAATATGATGAACTTCGAAGAAACTGCAGTTTCGGGGAATAACTTGAAACTTCTAGGCTTTGACGAGAATGCTCTATTTGGTAAGGATTTTACACAAACTTTTGATCCATATACAGATTTTATAGGTTTGGACAGCAATTTTCTATGCTGTGATGGTCTGGAGGAATTTGTTTATGGCATGAACGAAGATTTCAGAGATAATGTTGGAGCTAAATCGCCAAAATTGGATGAAGTTGAGCTTAAATGGTTAGACGAGGTACTGGTACAAGATCAATCAGTTTTGTAAGTACGAGTAAGTTAAAAGAGTGTCATAAAGTTGAAATGGTGGGCAATGAGAGGTAGTTCTTGGGATCTTTTCTTTTGCTTTGAAGTTCTTCCCAGGATTTTTGACTCTAGTCCATCACTAATGAGGTAAAGAAATGAAAAAAGAAGAGGAACGTGTAGAATAGATGATATTCTATTTTTTGTTGTTAGCTATTACTATTAATATTTGCATGCCAGAAATATAATCTTTGTATTCAAGATATGCTCCAATTTCTACTTTTGTTGTGGCTACTTGATTTTATGTGGAGAATCTGGAAGATGAGAAAAGTAGTGGCCCTTCTTTTGCTTTTCTTTGTTGTTGTTGTTTTTTTTTTTTTTTTTTTAATCTTTCTTTAGGGGGGACCTTTTCCCCTTTTTCTCATGTTTCCAGTTGTGAGTGGTGGAAGTTGTGGTACAACAGGAATTAAATTTCGTTGATGCTATGAATGTTTTCTGAAGAGGATGGATATCTGCCATATTGCAAAAGAAATGAAGAACTAGAAATATCAAACGAGGGAAAGAATCAGTTAGTGGAGGATGCCACATGCTCCTTTTGGATTCAGAGAAAGGTCGTTTTACTCACCAAATCATAACTGTTGTTAAAAGCACATAAAAATTCGTGTTTCAAATTTAAGGATTCAATTTTTAAAAATTTTAAATGGGTATTAAGGAATAACCATGCATAACTGCTATGTCCAGTAAACAATTTCAGAACTTCCAATTCATACGAGTTGACTGGTGAAGTAGTAGGAACTAATTATTGATAATAACAAAAATTAGTTGACATGTATGAGATATCTTTGACACGAAAATATTCGCCTACCTTCCCTTTATATTTGAGGTTGTTCAAGCGTTCTTCAAAAGCTATCTAGAAGTAAGCTTCTGGTTTTATTTGGCCAGCCATGTTCAGGACACTGGTCTACTAATATAATAAGAAAAGTTTGCCCAAATGTTCCAGCTCTTTTAAACTGGCAGTTGACCTGATATTTGAACGCAGCATAAACATTTTCATCTCTCTTTTTAAGGTTGCATTTACTTATTCACTGGTTACAATGAATAATCCATTCTTTTGTCGGAAACAAAAACCGTTTGCTTCAGGCGAAGCTGCACTGTCCCTCACTATAATCACATTGAAAACACAAGTATTAACACGAATATGAATACTCGAGTCTCAAATGCTTTGACTACCAGCATCCGTTACTTCCCAAGAGAACAGCTTCCCACTGTTCTTGTTGCTCGTTATCTTAGGGAATTGATCACCAACACTTTTCTCATGGTCTGGCATCAAATACGAAGTTGTGGTTTGTTTCACCTGACACTGTCCTTCGACGACATTTTGAGTGGTCTACGCATACTATCCACAACTTCTCCCACCAGCCATCCACACTCCGGATATTTTTGCTTTCAATGCTCTGAAACATTCCGTGGCCGGTGCTGAACTATTTACCGGGACATAACACCAAGATACAGTTATTTGAGGGCAAATTATTTTATGAGCCTGATGCATGCTGCAGCAATGTCTTACTAACCGTCGGATCAATAATCAATGCTCTTGCAATGTGTGTATTTAGAGCAGAAGCTTAAGGGACAATCATTTATATTTCCTGATTATCAGAACACAGACAACATATAAAAAAGTTCTTTGAACCACATGTCATGATTTTCTTTCCTATCTATTATGTACTGAACAAAAGCTGATCCCTTCGATCATCAACCTTGCCATATGAAACCAAATCCATTCACCACAACTAGATGAATCACAAGATTGTGCACTAGGTTAAGAGGTCTCTACTCCGCGCAAATCCTTTGCCTCCAACTTACTCCTTGTCCTCAGTTCCTTTGTTTGCACCAGCATCTAATATGCACCTGAACTGAAAAGCTTATCGTTGCAGTGTCTGGATGCTGAGTGGATACATGGAGCTGCTTTTCAAGTGCAAGCACCACTGCAGCATAACTTCATCAAGGTCGCTCTGCCGCGTGATATTTCAAGCTTCTACGAACAAGGAGTTGGATGGGAAGGACTGGTCAAGTCTCACTGCCTCCATCAGTAAAAGCCAGTTCGCAAACTAGAGCAAGATGATCACTTCCCCATTTCTGCAGGAAAATAAACTTGAATCTATTATGATAACTTAGTGATGCATAACAAAATTGGAGAATTTAATCTTAGCAAAAATGACTGAGTACTTTTGGCATGTCTACATGATCCAATATCTTTTTTTTTTTTACATGATCTCATATCCTTAAAATAGGATATCACCGAAACCATAACCCTAACTTCCAAGAAAGTATGATATTATAGAAGAGTGAACAGAAACTTGCCAGCAAGTTTCATGGGAAAAGGAAGAATACTTGGGAATTAGGATATGGCCTTAGAGCCTTACTAGTATTTAACAAAATCAGTCGTGGGAGATAATATACCCTGACCAGTCATTTTCTTCCCTGAACATTTTGTAGCACTAATTTTGTAGTGCAAAAACATGTAAGAGGTCCCTGCCTATGTACAGGTTATATTATCAGCTATAATGAACTTATTAATTCATTTCTTCTGCAGACACTGCTATAAACTAAGTGATTATTCTCCAGTAAAAGGAACTCTCACTAAAATTTTACTGGTGTTGGTTAGTCACTCAAATTAGTAAATTGGTTACACTGATGAACCACGAGTAAATGCAAACAAGCGGAATGCCATCCAAATAATTGCTGCAGCTTGTGCATGGCCGACATAGTCGGTTCATCAAGGTGATTTTAGGAAAAACGGTGATATCTATAATAAAAAAATAAAAAAAGAGGGGAAAATGGTGATCTCATCCCCATCTTCCAAGTTCAGCCATAGGATACGGGAAATTTTTTGCATTGTTGTAACTTCTCATAATGCACCTTCCAACAGAAAAACATTTCTAAGTAATAATTTTTATCATATCCTCTACAGAAACAAAGCACTTAAATGTTTTCCATAGTATCATAGCTAAATATACCTTACTAGGAAGCCCTCTTGTTCTCCTTAAAATATCAATAGGTAAGGTATCAAGAACTCTTACGGGAACAAACTCTGTTGTGTGCCTGTAGAACCTCACAATGTTTTAAAAGTAAAAAATACCATTGACAAATGAAAGAAAATCTCAATTTCAGCTAAGTTTATCCACTGCTCCTCTAAAGTAAAGAGTACCATATATAGTCAACAGTCCCCATAAATTTGGAGTGATATGATGTCACCAAGGGTTCTCCAGAGTTGTCCCTGGTTCCAGAGCTTCCCTAAATATTAAAAATAGGAAGACATCACCTATAAGAAACATGGGACTAAAGCTCTAAAAACTGAAACCTGTTCGCTAAAGGCAAAACAATAAGCAGATAAAAAACTTTTGGGAGAGAAAAAGATTAACTTGGGTTCCAACTTGGGCTCATTTAGAGCATCTATTTGTATTTCTACAGAAACTGCTAAGATGAAGGGCAAAAACACCACCAATAGTGAAAAGACAACAGAAGTAAGAGGAAGCAGGGAAAAAACTGCGGACCCCC
>MCJB01049087.1:1572-20494 GCA_002018475.1 Nicotiana obtusifolia | reverse complement strand
CCCCCCCCCCCCCCCCCTCAAAGCACGTGTACAGTGAAAGAAAAAGAGGGGACAGAAAACAAAAGGAGAAGAATAAGAAGGAAAAAAAGAAAAAAGAGAAAATGAAGAATAATAAGATAAAGGAATCTGTCCCCACCATAAATCACAGCCTGAAACTCTTTTGCCCAACTTTTCTTTTTCATGCTCTTCTTTTTTCCGGTTGTGGTTTTCCGTTTCCCCCTCCTTTTGACCTTATGACAATTCTCTTCTTTTTTTTTCCACCCTTTCTTTACTTTCAATCTCGAGGGGAAATATACCTTTTTGCTCTAAATTTTAACAGTAATTGATTAAAGAATTTAACAGAAGAGGCTAATGGAATCCAAGGTTTAGGCAATACCCTTTTTCTTTTCTTTTTAAAAAGATTTTAACAAATGAAAATATATGTCACAATCAATTAAATTATGGCAGAGATTCAATAAAATAAAATAAAAAGGGAGTAGAAGCAGGGAAAATTTTGCAAGAGAACATACAGGAACTCCAGCATAGGCACTGCTCAGCTGTAATTGATGTATCAGGTGATTAGCTCCTGTCCCGGTAGCAAGCCTTAGCTCCTCATCACTCCATCTATAAATAAAGCTGTTCAATGCTTACATCATTTCATTTATGAGCAAGTAATACTCAACAAGTGAAAGATACATTAGCCACTTATTGTTAAAGTTAAGAACCATTGGTCATGTGAAATTGGTAAAGCATCAATTAGGTGTGCATAAATTATAGAGAACACATAAAGAACCTTGACTTGAAGCTTCTATTTTGCAATGGATATATTTGGCCAGAAATTTGCTTCCGTTCATGCATTTGGATGTCCAACTGTTCCAAATGCAAAGTGATTTAGAGAAAGTAAAATATTTAAATTTGAAGAAGGTAAACCAATGTGCAGAACATAAAACTCACAAAGTTCTGTAGCTAGGACTCACCTTACTTGAAGTCAAAAACTGATACATTGCACTCTGAGCAACAATAAACAGAAAATTAGATCTGCAAGATTCAATATAACATTTCCAATGTTTCAGAGTAAGTAAATTAAATTACCTGGGGCATACTATTAAGATCTCCAGCAAGCACAACTGGTATATCACCCCATTCTAGTGATAGCCTTTGGGCACTCTCAAGAAACAGTCTAACCTATAACATTAAATGTTATGTTGCAGTTATCAAGAAACAGTCTAACGTGTAACATTAACCAACATTATTAAAAAAATTCCCTGATAAATAAGAAGTTTTTTGACGGAAGTTTTTTCCATAGTTCAAGATTGACCAACAGGAACATTGACTATTTCCAATAAGTCTAGGTAAGACTTTGACGCATTTCAAGTTGACTGGTTATTCCTAGTTCTCTGGAACTTTATCACTACAAAATCACCCTTTGAACTATATAAGATTTAGTTCAGAAAATTTTAATTTTCACTTGGTTGACAGGGACCTCAGAGAACTCGTGGTCGAGGTTAGGCTAGTAAACGATAGGTTGATGAGTATTAAGCTTGTGGCTGGAGGGTTTACTGTAAACGTGATTAGTGCATACGCTCCTTTAGGCAGGTTTGGACCAGGAGGTCAAGAAGCAATTCTGGGAAGATTTGGACGAGGCGGTACGTAGTATCCCGCACACCGAGAAGCTGTTCATTGGCGACGATTTCAATGGACATACTGGGGCTAGTGCTAGGAGTTATGATAATGTGCACGGCGGGTTCGATTTTGGGGATAGGAACGAGGGAGGTATTTCACTGTTGGAATTTGCTAGAGCTTTTGATTTGGTCATAGCCAACTCGAGTTTTCAGAAGAAGGAGGAGCACCTGGTCACATTCCGGAATTCGATGGCCAAGACTCAGATTGATTACCTTCTCAGCAAGAAATGTGATAAAGGTATTTGTACTGATTGCAAGGTCATCCCTAGTGAGCATCTCAGGACCCAGCATAGGCTCCTAGTAATGGATTTGGAGATCAAGAGGAGTAGGAGGAAGAGGGCGGTGTGCAGGCAACCTAAGATCAAGTGGGGTAACTTGACCAAGGACAAAGCTCAAGAGTTGGGGCAGAAGTTGCTGGCTATGAGGGCCTGGAGGAGTAGGGGGGACGCGACTAATATGTGGATCACGACTGCGAGCTGAATTAGGGAAGCTGCTAGAGAGGTCTTAGGGGTCACAAAGGGCTTTTATGGGGGTCATATAGGGGACTGGAGGTGGAATGGCGAGGTCCAAGATAAAGTGAAAGCTAAGAAAGTTGTTTATTTGAAGCTAGTGGAGAGTATAGACGAGGAGGAAAGAAGGACTTATCGGGAGTGTTACAAAAAGGCAAAGAAAGAGGCAAAGTTAGCAGTTACAGCAGCAAAGAATGCGGAATTTGGTCATTTGTACCAGGAAGCTCGGAGGCAAAGACGGGGACAATAAGTTGTACTTGTTGGCCAAGGCAAGGGAAATGAAGGCTCGTGATTTAGACCAAGTCAAGTGCATTGAGGACGAGGATGCCAAAGTATTGATGGACGAGGCACTTATTAGAAGAAGATGGCAGACATACTTCCAAAAACTGTTGAATGAGGAGGGAGATAAAAGCATTGTGCTAGGTGAGTTGGAGCACTATGAGAGTCGGCGGGATTTTGGATTTTATAGGCGTATTAAGGTAGAGGAGGTGGAAGGGGTGATGCGTAAGATGTGCAGGGGCCGAGCGACGGGCCCAGACGAATTCCCAGTAAAAGTCTGGAAGAGCGTGGGGCGAGCAAGCTTGGAGTGGCTCACTAGGTTGTTTAATGTTATTTTCAGGACAAAAAAGATGCACGAAGAATAGAAGTGGAGTACGATGGTTTCGTTGTACAAAAAAAGGGGTGATATCCAAAATTGTAACAACTATAGGGGTATAAAGTTGTTAGACTCATACTATGAAGGTTTGGGAGAGGGTGGTGGAGGCCAGGGTGAGGAGGTGCATATTTATTTCCGAGAACCAGTTCGGATTCATGCCGTGACGTTCGACTACGGAAGCGATTCATTTGGTGAGGAGATTAGTGGAGCAGTATCGGGAAAAGAAGAAGGATTTGCATATGGTGTTATGGACCTTGAGAAAGCGTACGATAAAGTCCCGAGGAAGGTTCTGTAGAGGTGTTTAGAGGCTAGCGACGTTCCGGTAGCGTACACTAGGGTGATTAAGGATATGTATGATGGTGCTAAGACTTGGGTGAGGACTGTGGGAGGTGACTCGGAGCATTTTCCTATTGTGATAGAGTTGCATCAGGGATCAACTCTTAGCCCATTTTTATTTGCCTAGGGAATGGATGTGCTATCACGACACACCCAAGGAGAGATGCCTTGGTGCATGCTATTTGCCGATGATATATTGTTGATTGACAAGACGCGAGGCGGATCTAACGCGAGGCTGGAGGTTTGGAAACAAAACTTGGAGTCTAAAGGTTTCAAGTTGAGCAGAACCAAAAAAGAATACTTGGAGTGCAAATTCAGTGACGGGACCCATGAATCAGACGAAAATGTAAAGCTTGATGCTCAAGTTATCCCCAAGCAAACAAGTTTCAAGTATCTCGGGTCTATAATCCAAGGTAACGGAGAGATTGACGAAGATGTCACACATAGCATTGGAGCGGGATGGATGAAATGGAGGCTCGCTTCTGGTATTTTATGTGATAAGAATATGCCGCCAAGACTTAAGGGTAAGTTTTATAGAGTAGTGGTTCGACCGACTATGCTGTATAGGGCTGAGTGTTGGCCAGTTGAGAACTCCATGTGCAGAAAATAAAAGTAGCAGAAATGAGAATGCTGAGATGGATGCGTGGGTGTACCAGGAGAGATAAGATTAGGAATGAAGTTATCCGAGACAAAGTGGAAGTAGCCTTCGTGGAGGACAAGATGCGGGAGTCGAGGCTGAGATGGTTCGGACATATTAAGAGGAGAAGCATTGAAGCTCCAGTTAGGAGGTGTGAGAGGTTGGCCATGGCGAGTTTGAGAAGAGGCCGAAGTAGGCCTAAGAAGTATTGGGGAGAGGTGGTTAGGCAGGACATGGCGTTGCTTCAGCTCACTGAGGACATGATCCTTGATACGAGGGTGTGGGGATCGAGGATTAGGGTAGAAGGTTAGTAGGTAGTTAAGAGTTTCTTAGTTGCTCACTGATAGTCTTAGTAACACGCATGTCACTTCGTATTCTCAGATCTTAATTGCATTATGTGGTTTGTATGCCTCGGTCCTCCTCTTACTCCTTCTTTCCGAGCCGAGTGTCACGGGCTTAACTCAAGTAAGCAACGTGCGGACAACTCGACAGCCTATATGTTGCTCAAAGCTTCAGTCCTAACCAAGAAACAAGCACAAAGTCGTGCTTAAACTAAGGCAAACACACACACACACATGCAGGAAAAAAATAGTGAAGTAAAAGGCACACAAGGTTTGGGAGGCCAAGGCCAATTTTCTAGATTTACTTGATACAAGGGAAATTACAAAGTATATGAGATGCCTTCCCTAAGGCCTATACATGTGTATATATTTTAACCGGCCACTACTTGGCCTGAACTACGAAGAAACACACTCTAAAGCTGCCTCACTAGAAGAGGAAAAGGCTGTTAGGGCACTAGTCCTGCCATTGCCTAAAACACTTGTTTGCTTTGACTTTGCAGGTCTGTCCCTTTCATTGGCAGGCTTTGGGGCAGTGGTCACGCCCAGCTGTTGGGAGCTGGTATTAGCTTGCATTAAATGGCCTCCATGCTTGTCTTTGACCCTCCCAAATGTTAGCATGTTGTGTGGAAAGACATCATGGACTTTGGCAGCCAAGTTTGAAACGAATTGAGGCACATTAGGCGGGAAAACCAATAGCGAATTTGGCGGGGCAGCACACGAGGGTCTATTGGAAACAACCTCTCTACCTTCATTAGGTAGGGGTAAGGTCTGCATACAGACTACCCTCCCCGGAGCCCACTTGTTGGGAATATACTGGGCATGGTTGTAAATAGCGCTCGCCTCAGCACTAATAACGTGAGGCATAATGATGCAAGCATCCAGCGCCTTTTTCAAATTAGCGCTCTCCATTGCCTGTGTAGCAAGAGGCGACAGTGTAGCGAAAGGTGACTGTAGCGTCGCTTTTTAAATAAATAAAAGAAAAGGTGTAGGGATTAAAAGAAAAAGACTGCGATTACGGCTTTCAGTGATTTCTTTCTTCTTCAAGCTTCAAGCAGCCGAGCAGACCAGCGATTTCTTTCTCCAAATCGACCCAGCCACATCGATTCCTTTCTTCTTCATCTTTTCTGCCATTTTCTTCTTCATCCAACTCGACCCAGCCAGGTACGCTTCTTTTCTTCTCCTTTGTTCTTCTTCTGCCATTTTTTTTCCTTCTTCTCTTCGGGCTTCCTTCTTCTTTCTGCTTTCTTTCTTTCGTCGTTTCTCTTCTTCTTCTCTTTTTTTTTTTGGCTCAGTTTTTTATCGAGCAACACTCAACAGAGAGTAGCATTCAACCCTTTTTTTGCTCTATTTTTGATCGAGCAGCGCTATCTATTGAGTTTTTCATTTTTGAATTGATATATTTATTAATATATTATTGCTAATGAGTTTTTAGTTTTTTATATATATGCAAATTCAATATTTCATTTTTTTTGTATAAATTGTCACTTCACATCAAAAAGGCGAGCGCTTCGTTTCTCGCCTCTCGCCTCAGTGAAGCGGGCCCTCGTTGCTATTTGTCGCCGCACGCTATCCAAAAAGCACTGATACTGGGTATGTTGTTGTTGTTATTGTTGTACTTGAAAAGTGAAAACGTCCGGAAGAAGCAAAATAAACGAGGCTAGTCCTACGCAAGCCTTAATTAAGAATGCTACAAGAGATGTTATAGGACATGAAACCCCTTAAAAACCTGAACTTCTTTTGAACATAGGTTTATGCAGAATGTTTTGCATAAGTACAAGGGGCAGAGAAGGGATGCAGATCACTAGGCAGGTCTAGAGCAAATTGTTGGTCCTGGAACCAAAGCAGTAACACCACTACCCTTTGTTAAGAAGGCACATGTAAAGAGGGATCACGTAAAACTGCTATAAAGGATGTGAAGCTTTCTAGGAATGAATTGAAGTTAGACCACACTCAAGCAGAGGGAGATCAATAATGTCATACTTCTCAAAATGGAAAAATTTGCTATTAACTTCCCAAGCATTAAAAGAGAGACAACATTCTGGAACAAATACCATGCAGGCCTGGCGCACAAGCAAACCAATTGATATGTGATGGGTTTCAGAGACGAATCAAGGATTTAAATCCTATGGGTTCAACTTTTGAAACTTTTAGCATTTAACCCATTACATATTTAAAGTTATGGGTTCATATCTACTATTTTTGCAATTTTAATGAATTTTTACATATAAATTTTTACTCTGCGTCAAAAGTTATGGGTTCAATTGAACCCGTTCACAATGCACTACATCCGCCCTTGATGGGTTTTGTTCTTGGCAGGGGGAGTGTTTTGGGGGGAGGGAGATGGAAAATTGGTGCCGGCAGATAAAAGAAAAAAAACTACAGATAAGCGATAGTCCATCAAATCTTTAGTGACAATGCTATTACCATGAAACAATTGAATGTTAGTTGTTGCTGAAAATATATACCTGCCCCAACTTAATGTCTCCACGGTTGGGGTTGAAGAGTACATGAATATTGCCAACCACAAAGTATCGTGATGATATACTCCTACACAAAAATTCGGACAACTATAACCAAACAGATTAAAAAGAATTAAGAGGTAAAACTTACACAAAATAATGCAAAAATTGGCAATTTTTAAAAGTTCAACATGTTGAGAATGATGATAAAATAGAGCAAACTTACTCTGAATTTGAAGCACCCATATCCTTACTTGAGTTTTTCACGTTCATCTGAAAAGTTGAGGAAAAGAACTACAGATCAAAGTAGGCTCCAGCTGAATATTAGAGTAAAATTAACTCTTTGCGACCATCTTGTAATGTGCAGGGGAAACAGAAGGCAGACTTGCATGGCAATCAAAGAAGTATCCTATAACGTCCATCTCAAGCACAGACTCTAACAAATGACGAACCCATCTATCCCTTTATTCATAGCATATGCAGCTTGGGTAGAGTGCCTGCATGTCATAACGCCACACTGCTATTTTTTTGCAAGGATGGGGCATTTTGGGGGAGGGTTGACTAAAGGAGCGAGACACTAGACTTACCTCTGATATTAAGAAGCCTCTTTTTTAATAATTAAAGTGTCTGATATCATGGAAGCTGAACACGAAGTTGTGTCAACGAGATGGTAATCCATGAAACAGCATGTATTTCTGAAATATCAGCACACTGTTTTGTTTGATCAGCTGATTTACTAACAATCTAAAGCAACCTTCTTATAGTAGGTTAGTACTTAGTAATTATTAGGATCATAAGAAGTATTTAGAAGTAAGAGATAATGTTATACTAATACACTTAGAGCATAAACAACCAAATAGAAATTTTAAATTTTAAATATAACACATAGCAGGTTTACCTTGAAAACACAAAGCTGGCAAACATTATTGCGTAGATCAAACTTCTGGAATTCTATGCTCTCCTCGTGCAGAAGGTCAAATCTGTAACCAGATATATGTTTGTAATATGAGCGAGTAAAATTAAATTGGATAAGCTAGTAGGAAAAGCTCAAAGCAGTAGGTTTTCAATTTCAATAGAAAAAAACAAATATTGATAAGCGAAAAACAAAGCTTTTAGCAGTAGATCTTCATATCCCATAAGAAGAATCCACAGCTTATTAAGCAACAGCAAAATCAGAAAGAAATTAAGAAAAATCAAGACCATACAGTTCTCTGTTCCAAAATATTGCACAACCATCACATGTATCACCTGTACGAGCCTAGTAAGGAAAAGAAAAAACACATTCGATTAAATATGTGATAAAAAAGTTCAACATACAAACCATCCCTAAAGAATTTCATCCATAATTATAATGCACCTGATAAACCCCTTTGAAGCCGTCTTTCTGGAGGAGATAATCTAAATCATCATAACAATCCACCTCCTGCGGGCATACGAGTATAAGTAAGTTTCTCTAAAAAAGCCAAACATCTTCATAAAGTGTTTAGCAAGTAATGCACTCTTTCTTTCAAAGAAGATAATGAAACAATAATTTCATTTACAATGTTATTTATTTCTTAGTTTCTCAGCTCCATTTTTCCTCCCCTTTCCTTTTTTTGATGAATAAAGATGCAGATAGCTAGAAACTTTGAAATCAAAACTTACCTGGAAACACATTATACCCGGATTATATTCTCTAATTTCCTTGCGAATAAGCCGCTTGCGGTAGTTCCAATCCAAATATTTTGGAGCAACATTAAGGTACAGATCCTCATGATCTGCTGCATTTTTTACCCCTAGTATATTATACGACATAAAAACAGCTCTATCTGGAAAATCAAGGTAACTAATCAGATACAGCAAATGCGGCCATACATTTGCCAAATTAAGAAAATAAATAAAGGAATTCAGAACTTAAATATAAATTTCATAACCTTGATATGAATAAACATCGTGAGTAGAGTAAACCCACTTGCGCTTATCCTCTGCACTAGTCCTCTTTGATTTTCCTTTATGTCGTTTTTCTTTGCGCTTATTGTATGAATAAGAGGAGGAAGTTGCATATGTATGGGTATAAGAAGTGGAAGTATGATTCAGGGTTAGGGTTTCAGTTTCAGTCTCAGTTTGACGTATTGTGACTCTTTGCTTCTTTTTGCTGCGGTGCAGACCAACGTCGTGTTGACTAGTTCTAATTCTCTTTGAAGCAGAAGACCGAGAAGACTGCTCCGCCGGTGGGTATCTTTCATCGCCGGTTCGTCCCATGTTGCCGGGAGATTTAAATTTTGGCGGCGCGTGCTTAACTTTTTATCGGACGAATAGGGGAAACGGTAAAGATGCATAAATATGCCGCTATGTTACAATTGGCCCTATATTTTCGAATATTAGAGAATTTATCCCTCTTATTTTGTCGTTAATGACGAATATAACCCCTTAATAACTATTGACACACATATCAGATAACATAGTCCTACTGATTATGTGATATATATATATATATATATATATATATATTATATTAAAAGCACAAATACCGTTAGCAAAATATCGTCCGTCTTTTTTATCCTTAATAAATATACTTTCTATTGTATATAATTATAATTGTAAGTATAAATAATTTAGAAAAAACTCAAAATACCCGAATTATAGTCTAAGTATACTTTCTATTGTATATAATTATAATTGTAAGTATAAATGATTTAGAAAAAACTCAAAATGCCCGAATTATAGTCTAAGAGAAGCTTGATCGATTTTCGATACGCAATTAAAGTCACTTTTACATTGGGATTTTTTTACCAAAATTGACCGGCAATTAATGTCACTTTAATTTTATATTCTTTTACATAATTGCCGTTGAATTTTTTCTTACTATATTTTGCCAATGTTGCGGGTTATTCAATTGAAGAATATATATTCTAAAGATTTAAGGATGTTTATAGCGTAAAAAGCCCCAAATTAGAAGGAATGAGGAGAATACAATTTGAAGAATAAATATTCTAATTATTTACGAATGTGCAATGATTTTTATAATGTAAAAAAGCCACTTTAATGTCACTTTAAGTTTAGGTTTTTTTAATTAAAATCACCCAGCAATTAATGTCATTTATGATTTAGAATTCTTTTACCAAAATTGTCTACAAAGCAATTTTTGAATTTTCTAGAATTTTAAAACCAAAATGATTTAAAATAAAAAGGAGTTGAACACTTCTACAAAAGAAGCCACTATTTCACATTCTTTATTATAAACTCTTGATAGTATCGATGTTTATGGGATGCATTTGTTTGTGATTTAAGGTAAACTTTTTAACTTTTAGGCCGTTCTTGAAGTTATGTAAAAGTAATAGACAATTGCTAAAAGGTTGTAAGTTGCGAATATCTCATGTACGATTGTAAAAAAGAATTGGTTAAATATTCTAACTCGTATGTTGCTCATATTTTATAAGAAAAGAAGATGAATTCAATTAGCTCTTTTAGTTGATTATATATAATTATTAAATGATTTAAATTTTTTGTTATTTAACAATAAACATTGGCAATTGGCGTTCTTGCACCAAGCCAGAATTTTATCTATTATATCTGTTCAGATAAATAATGTCCTAGTCTCATAAAAAGTTATTATTATGGAATGTCTGATATTTTTTATTGCACGTCATTTTTTTCTTTGAACTTTAAAAATAGAACAATAGGACGTTAATTTTTTTTTATATGATTGTTTAATTTTTCTTTGTTTGGGCATAAACTATTTAAAAAAAAATTATGTTAACTATTTCTAATTAAACGTCATGACTATCTATCTTCCTACTTTGTTTCAAATTCCATACCAGAATTCGAATTTGAAGTTAAAAGTTGATTCTTAGTACTTGGTTAGTTCACCTCACCAGAGAAAGATATTTTAAGCAAACTTAAGCATGGAGCTTTCGGCATCATGGATTTCATATCATACCTGAAAAGATTTTTCGACGAATTTCAACCGTACTTTGTTGCTTGAACAGTAAGCAAGGGGCTTCCTCTCTCTTATCTCTATTTGCAATTAAAATTTTATCCGCAAGAGAACCGTTAGAAACTTAGTTGCTATAAATTTTGAAGGGGAATAGCTGTACGTTGCGAGAACAGAAAATCCACCAACCACTATAGTTCTTGCTATATTTGTTTTTTGTTTTTGGTGCCCATTTTCCGGTCCAAATTTATCTTTTTCTCATTTGAATTTTATGTTATCATGGAGTTATGGAATACATAAATATTGTTTAACATGTATATCGGGGTTGTCAAATATTTTTTGTTCAATCCTCATTATGGGTTTAAGTTGTCTTTTGAATCCTCTATTAAATAAACTTTCAAATATCTTGATTGACTTCTGTGACCTTTCTGCCTTGTTAGTATATGACAGAGCAAATCAAAGCTACAGAAAGGTATATCAAAAACATTATCCATTAAGAGATATTATATAAAATATAACACAACATGTTAATATCTCATACAATAAGTTATTTATAACTTCAAATGATATATAACTAAACTAATTAAATTTTTATGTTTGGAGGCTTAGAACATAACCTATTATTTTGAATTCACATACTACGTCAAAGTAATAACACTCATTTTTCCATCTAAATAAATGTTGTATCTATTTAGACATCAATTGTTATTATATTAATTCGTGTCTAATATAAATAATTTTGTTATTAATAGTCCCAGCTAATTAACATGTGCAATGCACGTATCTTCAAAATTAGTAGATTTATAATGGAATATAAAAACATTGCATGATACAGGTTAAACTTATCATGAGTATTTGATTTAAAGGATAACTAGATCAAGAGAGTGACTGAAGACGAACTTCCATAAGAAAATTTGGAATTACTCCATTTATTTAAGCTGATCGGGATTGACTTACCTTAATTCAAGAGTAAAATGTGTGATTCGATATATTCAATTCGATTTTATGGAGAAAATTTTGGAATGTTGTTTTGAAAAAGGACAAAAGGAAGGTTAAAAAATCATGTCAATAGTGTGTTTACCCTTGGCTTCGGATAACAATTGATTTTGTACGTAGTTTTAAGGACACGTGATTTGGTTTGATATAAATGACAAATAATATAATGGAGATTAAAGTCAGTAAATAAATGAGAAGAAATGCAAACCACAAGCCTTGGATAGTCTTGGCCTTGACTGATTTCTCCAAGATGAACAGCAAATATGAATGAAACTTAACGAATTAAGTAATAATAAAAGCAGACTTCTTTTCTATATATTGATGATTGTTTCGTGAGATGTCCTAGAATAATTACATTGCCCCTTTATATAGCGTGTGGATAATTGTTTATACAAGGCAAGAATCTGTTTACAAGGTAAAATACCTCTTGATGTGCTGATTTAACGGTGTTATTGATTGAGGCCATGATTCCCGCCGAGATGCTTACTTATCACGGGATTTTCGGTCTTTTCGTCATTCAAATTTGACAACTTGCCCTAGGGCATTTCCCGGAATCGAGCTCAATAGGTTCATCTCGGGTACCATGGCTTCGAGTTCTGATTCGACGTTGTTCGATCTCGACCTTCGATCTTTGATACCTCGATATTCCTACTTCGATGTTATTCGGTCTCGCTCTTCGATCTTTGATATCTTGATCTCGGTTCATCGAACAGTAATTATGATTGATACCAACCGTATAAACTAGAGCCTGATTTGTCCCCATGTAGTCTGTCCGAGTTCGACCCAATACAGATAATCCCCTCGTTTTTTGGAGAGTAATGACAAAAAACGATATGAGCCGCAACTTTTCGAATATGTTGAATGGCGACATACTTATGACGCGTGTGGCACAGAAGTCGGAGCGTCCCATCAAAAGAAACTAATCATCATATTGATAAATGACGGTAGAACTATGACGTACGTGGTATGTGTCGAAAACGTCTCATCAAAGACAAACTTGGGACAAACCTCTGCAACATCAGTACATGCTAATTAATGCTTCGTCGCTTTGGGACGCGAACCGCCGCCTTTGAGGGGCTATAAATACCCTTCTCCATCTTCACTTTCAGGAGTTTAAGCTATCTAAACATTTGAATCATTCCTTTCTTCAAAATTCTCTAAGTTTCCTCGCAAGCGATCTCCCTTTTGTTCTTATCTTACTCTTGCATCTTTTAACTTCTTTTTCTCCTAACTAACAATGGCGAAAACCTCTAAATCCGTTCCTCAGAGGCAGACCCCTTCTTCTTCTCAACCCACTGAAGATCCTCAACCTGTTGATATTGAGGAAACCATAGTTGAACCTCATTTGAAGAATAGTCACTCTCTTTTGCTTTTTTGTAAGCAAGATCGACGGCCACCCTTTCATCGTCGATCACCTTTTGCGGTTATACAGTCCCCGACTCTTCCGAGGAGGATTAATAAAACTTGCTCGCCGGGCAAACAAAGCCCCCTTCTCGAGAATCAATGAGGATAGGGACCGAGGCTGGATGAGCCCGTTCGTTCGAATGAAAACAACGGACCTGATTCCAGCTGAAGACATGCCGTTCCCCGAGAAGTGGAACATGAACCGTAAGTGTTATCCCATATCTCAAATTGTTCAATGTTTTTTTTTTTATTTCGTTATTTTACTAACCAGTTCCATATGATGTAACCGTATCCTGTATGTCGGCCGCGATTCCTCATATGAAGGAATGGGTTGAAAGAGTAGTGTCCCAAAGACCCTATTCAGAACGTGCCTGGAACGAGCTCTCGAAGGCTCGACGGGAGGCCCGACACCATGGTGAGACATGTTAAGTTCGAACTCAGCGTCTCCTGTTATTGACTTCTAACTTGCTTTATTCTTCATTTGTAGGTTTATCAAAGGACGTTGAATTGAGGCCAGCGTCTCCTGGTAATGAGGTTCGCTGCGAGCCCCCTGCTTCAGAGCAGGAGAAAGAGAAAAAGAGGAAATAAGCCCCCAGTTCTTCTGAGCCCGAGAGAAGGAGACCGAAGAAAAGGATAGCTTGTAAGCCCAAGAGCAGCATTGATGACCGAATTTTGTCCTCGGATTCACTTTGTCAGTTGAGGGACGAGTCCGAGAAAGACGAAGATTTCGACTTTTTGGGTAGCGAGCCGTCTCGAACTGAAGAACGGGGAGTCGCCGAGTTGAGAGTCGATGAAACACACCTTCATCGAGTCGAGGGCTCCGAAATGGGGGCAAGAGCTGGGGCTTCTACCGATGTGAGAGGGGCTTCGTAGGAATCTTAGGCCTCATAGAGATGATAGACTCCCCATCCTTCTCGGAGTCGACCCTGAACGAGGCCCGAGCCGCAAAAGGACATTCCCGGGGCATGAGCCATGTACCGGAATGCCCTTTCTGAGGTATCTTCGATGGCGTGGATTCGGCGTCTGCTGAAGATACCTTTGGGATCGGGAACCTAGAAGTACCGAGGAAAAGTCCCTCCACTGACACGAGCAGGGCTTCTTTCGGTTCGAAGTTGGTCGATAGATTTCCTGCTCCGAGTTCAGATCCTGATCGGAAGCGGATCATATCCTTCGCTATTCCCGGAGATGCTAAGGTCCTTTCCGCTCCTGTAGGGGTGGTTAGCTATCTTCGGTGTTTGGTGACCGAAGAAGATCAGGCTAAGATGAACGAGGTGGATGTATCCTGCTTGTTCAATGAAGCTCAGCAAACATTGAATAGGGTAAGTTTCTGATAAGCCTTATCTGGTGTTCACTGTTTTGCACTTTAAGACTTCGACTAACTGCCATATTTCCTTTCGTGTTTGCAGGTCTCGGTGCTTCATCATGAGGCTTTTCTTCGTCACCGGGAAGAATCGGGACGTTGCGAGCGGCTCGAAGGGGAGATGGTGAGCCTTCGGGTCGAACTGGATTTTATCCGGAGAGAGAATTCTGGCTTAGTCGAGCAGATGGGGCACCATCTCGATCAAATCACCCTACTCTGATCCAAGGCAAGCGAGGCTAGAGCTGAAGCCAATGAGTGGAAAAGCAAGATGGATCAGCTGGCTTCGAAAAAAGAGGCCTTCTGTGCTCAGTTAGTTTCAGCAGAAACTCAACTGATGGAAGCAAAAGGGAGAATCGAGGCTCTGACTAAGAGCACTGACGTACTCCAATCCCAAGTCAGCGTGAACACCTCGGACCGAGATGTTTTGGCTAACGAGCTGCACATGGAAAAATCGGAGGCTGCTGCAACCAAAGTTGAGGCCGATGAGCTGGTGGCCCAGTACAAGGCCGACGCCGAGGCTGCTCAAGATCAATCAAAAAATTTGGTTGATCACATGAAGTGGCAAACTCGCCTGTCCATCCTCGAGGAGATACATGCTCGGGGCTTCGATCTTTTAGCCGAGATCGAGAATGCCAAAAGGATCAAGGCCGAAGCCAGAAAACAAGCCTTTCCGGAGGAAGATGACTCCGAGAACTCGGAATGAAGCGCCTTCTCTTGTCTTTTTTTTTCTTTTGATATTGTGTAATGATGTCCCCATCTTTGTAATCATATATTGTATATATATATAATCCCTTTTTCCTTTCCTTCTTTTATTGCTGACTTGTTTTAATTCTTTCCCTTAGAATCGAGGGTTGCCTCGTTAAATTTTCTGTTCCTCGAATTCAATTCGGACTTGGCCAATTCTGGGATCTGCCTTAGTAGGTTTTACTTTCCTTCGATTAACTCGGTATGGCCTTAGCCTTTTAAAGATTCAGGGTTCGCCTTAGTAGGTCTTATTCCCCTTCGAGTTTCATTAACTCGGTATGGCCTTAACCTTTTAAGAATCGGGGTTGGCCTTAGTAGGTCTTATTCTCCTTCGAGTTTCATTAACTCGGTATGGCCTTAGCCTTTTAAGAATCGGGGTTGGCCTTAGTAGGTCTTATTCCCCTTCGAGTTTCATTAACTCGGTATGGCCTTAGCCTTTTAAGAATCGGGGTTGGCCTTAGTAGGTCTTATTCCCCTTCGAATAAATTTGATTCGGATGAATCCCTGAGTGAGGCAGTATTTAATTGAACAAAGAAAACCAAAACGACCCTTGGGCTCGGGGACAGGATATTGGTACAAGAGATCTTTATTCTTGTTCATGTGCTTGTATAGTTTATTTCGGGGATAGATCAATCTATTTGGGTACGGTTCCTTTAACCGTTTGACCCTTACATCGATTCCTAATGATCTTTGATTTTAGGGATGTTTCCCCGAATTGAAGTAGCCAAGTAGCCTTCCGATATTTGAGGTTGATTGATGATTAGCACTGAGTATTGTTGTCATCGATCTATGATTGGTCTTCAAATCTAAGTTAGCACGATTTACTGGTTGCCTCGTTAAAAACCTTGCCCTAAAACCAAATTTAGGACAAAACCAGTAGAAGGGAAAAAGAGTGCAACGCGTGCTTTCAGTCCTAACATCCCGTACTTTCCGATTCGAGGCTACTTTATTTGATACCTGCGAATGTTAGTTTGTCGATGTAGCATAAAAACAAGTAAAAATGAGGAACGAAGGATTGTACCTTAACAGTAGTATCGTTTCAAGTGGTTTATGTTCCAGTTGTTTGGTAGCTGTTTGCCGTCCATCGTTCCAAGCTTGTATGATCCTTTTCCGGTGATCTTTATGATGGAGTAAGGTCCTTCCCAGTTCGGTCCCAATTTTCCTTCGTTCGGGTTTCATGTGTTGGTTGTGACTTTCCTGAGTACTAAATTTCCGATGTTGAAATGTCGAAGATAGGTTCTCCTGTTGTAGTATCTTTCGATCTTCTATTTTTGAGCGGCCAATCGAACGAGGGCAGCTTTCCTTCTTTCGTTCAATAGTTCCAGATTCGTATTCATAGCCTCGTGGTTCGATTCTTCGGTTGCATAGCGGAACCTGACACTTGGTTCACCGACTTCGATCGGTATCAAAGCTTCAGCACCATACACCAGGGAAAAGGGAGTGGCTTCGGTGCTAGATTTCTCGGTCGTACGATACGCCCATAGGACGTCAGGCAATATCTCTTTCCATTTTCCCTTCGCATCGGTTAACCTCTTTTTGAGATTTCGAAGTATTCTTTTGTTGGTAGATTCGGCTTATCCATTCCCGCTAGGGTGGTAGGGCGTTGATAGGATCCTTTTGACTTACCTTAATTCAAGAGTAAAATGTGTGATTCGATATATTCAATTCGATTTTATGGAGAAAATTTTGGAATGTTGTTTTGAAAAAGGACAAAAGGAAGGTTAAAAAATCATGTCAATAGTGTGTTTACCCTTGGCTTCGGATAACAATTGATTTTGTACGTAGTTTTAAGGACACGTGATTTGGTTTGATATAAATGACAAATAATATAATGGAGATTAAAGTCAGTAAATAAATGAGAAGAAATGCAAACCACAAGCCTTGGATAGTCTTGGCCTTGACTGATTTCTCCAAGATGAACAGCAAATATGAATGAAACTTAACGAATTAAGTAATAATAAAAGCAGACTTCTTTTCTATATATTGATGATTGTTTCGTGAGATGTCCTAGAATAATTACATTGCCCCTTTATATAGCGTGTGGATAATTGTTTATACAAGGCAAGAATCTGTTTATAAGGTAAAATACCTCTTGATGTGCTGATTTAACGGTGTTATTGATTGAGGCCATGATTCCCGCCGAGATGCTTACTTATCACGGGATTTTCGGTCTTTTCGTCATTCAAATTTGACAACTTGCCCTAGGGCATTTCCCGGAATCGAGCTCAATAGGTTCATCTCGGGTACCATGGCTTCGAGTTCTGATTCGACGTTGTTCGATCTTTGATACCTCGATATTCCTGCTTCGATGTTATTCGGTCTCGCTCTTCGATCTTTAATATCTTGATCTCGGTTCACCGAACAGTTATTATGATTGATACCAACCGTATAAACTAGAGCCCGATTTGTCCTATGTAGGTGGTCTGAGTTGGACCCGTACATAATGATATGTGTCCATTTATAGTATTTGAGTTGTTCAAGCAAATAATTATTTGTCGTTTTTAGGAAAGAGGTCTTATTTTTTGAAGGGACAAGGTTGAAAGGAAATAAACTGAAGTAATGGCATACTTACTCGTCCAATATACTCCTAGTTGTTACATTTGTTTTTTTCAAAAGTCAAAACAATTTTTCTTTTAAAATAGATTCTAAATATACACTTATATCATTTTGATATGCCGAAAATACATGCAATTTATACTACTTTCATGTAGTTTCTACCAATCGAAATTGTGCAATTTATTGTACTTTTATGTAGTATCTAACAATCGGAATTTTGCTTTGGATAAGATAATTTAATATAGTTAAATGACAAATAAACGAGAATGCGAAGATTATGCATTTAATCGCGTGTCACAATCAAAGAACAAATTGATGCATGTCTTGATTCTTTAACACAAAGTGACTTGAAATTTATACCATACTTATGACAAGTGATACTAATATTTATTTGACAGTATAGCTTAAATTATGAAAACTGGCATGGGAATGCCAACATTTCTTAGCAATTGACATTGGAAGTGCAAAATGACTGACAACTGACAATTGCCTGCTTCTTTCAAGAACTCAGCTCTGGTCCTTAAATATTTAATGCCATAGTTTCTACAAAAATCCCAGTTATCTTTGCTTTGCTGTCTCTCTGTCCTAATAATTTCCTCACCCAACCAACTTCAATTCAAGAAAACCAAAATCAATAAGAACAAAAAGAATTACAAATATTGAAACACTGTCTTTTGTTATTCATGTCAAGCAGAAATGACAAGGAAAGTTCTTTTCCCTATTCTTATCCCATTTCTGCTTCTTTTTCTACCACATTTTATGCTAGCAAAATCTGTGATTGAACCTTGTAATGCATCTGATTCATGCCCCTCTTATCTCTCGTATCGCCTTCCACTGGATTCCAAGATTTCTGAAATAGCATTCAGGTTTAAAGTCAATGTCTCTGATCTTTTAGCAGCCAACTCTATTGATTCAAATCAAGTAAACCAAATCCTACCTGAAAAATCATTTGTGAAAATACCCATTTTGTGTTCATGTATTGATGGCATAAGACGATCTTCGTCTACTCATTACACGATTGGAGTAGCTGATACATTGATGTCAATATCAGAACTGTATGGAGGACTTGTTAGTGCAGAACAAATTGGTATTGCAAATGGAGTTGATGCAGAACATCCTTTAGCCAGTGGACAGAGTCTTGTGATTTCTTTGCCATGTACATGTTTCAATAATAGTAATAATGGTGTAGAAGTGTGTACATGTCATATGTGGTGAGGAGTGGAGATGCCTTAACAAGAATTGCCGCAGCATATGGTGTTACTGTTGGCAACTTGGAGATCATAAATGGGCTTGGCCAACCTCAGATTGATCCTGGAGATATTCTGGCTATTCCTCTTGCTGGTAAGTCCCC
>MCJB01049086.1:205711-222771 GCA_002018475.1 Nicotiana obtusifolia | reverse complement strand
GTGATTATCTTCTAAGGCTACAATCTCCAGCTTTATAGCTTCCACCCATCTAGGATCAGCTGTAGCTTCTTGTAGGAAGTTGATTCTGAAAGAGCTGAGTAGACTGAGAGAGCTTGTCTGTATGTTGGAGAGATATGAGAATAGTCTGCGTAGGAGGATATGGGATAAGTACATCTTGAGCCTTTGGAGGTAGTAACATAATCTTGTAGCCGCAGAGGTGACTTGCTTGGTCTTGAGGATCTTATGCATTCTGCAAGAGACTCATCAATTTGTTGATAAGCCACAGGTATTTCATTACTAGAATAAGCATGTTGATCAAGAATAGCAGGGATGATAGAATCAGCATCAGTTGTGTCTGCTATAAAGCCAGGATCTCCTGGAAGTGACTCTGTAGATAGATGACCTGAACTAGTCTTAATGGAGTCTTCTGCTGTTGGTCTTAGATATGAAGTAGGACTTGTAGTGTTTAGATCAGGAGACAACAGATCCAAGACAGGAAAGGCATAATTTCCAGAAGCTGCAACATGCTTCAAGGGAAAAACAGTCTCATGAAATACAACATTCATGTTTACCATAAAGGTTTTGGAGTGCAAACCATACAGTATATACCCCTTTTGAGTAGAAGATTAGCCTAAGAATACAATAGGGAGTGCTCTATGTAAGAACTTATCCAATATTTTAGGATTTGTTACATAACACAAGCAACCAAATACCCTGAGATGAGACAAAGAAGGTGGATGCAAATACAACCTCTCAAAAGGTGACTTATATCCAATTACCTTAGAAGGTAGTCGATTGAGTTGGTACACTGCTGTAGAAACACACGCTCCCCAAAATCTTAGGGGCACAACTGCTTGAAACCTGCGAGATCTAGTCATTTCCAAAATATTTCTATGTTTTCTTTCTGCCACCCCATTCTGTTGGAGTGCGTAGACACATGTACTTTGATGTAAAATACTAAGACTGGATAATAGATGCTTAAACTTAGTACTAAAAAACTCACTTTCATTATCAGTTCTTAAAATTTTAACAATAGTGGAAAATACATTCTTTACTTGAATGAGGAAATCTCTTAGTACTACAATAACATATGACGTAGAGTTTAGTAAGAAGACCCAAGTGTACCTGCTATAGTCATCAACTATGGTAACAAAGTACCTTTTACCATCATATGTAGGTACTCTATATGGTCCCCATATGTCACAGTGAACCAGTTCAAAAATAGACTTTGTTGTAGCGCTACTTAACTGAAAGGGCATCTTAGTTTGTTTAGCAACAGGACAAACAGTGCAATGCTGAGAATTACATGTTGTCAATCTATTCAGTGCCTCTACTTTCTTTATTATATCTATTGGATCATGTCCTAACCTTTTATGCTATAAAGTGCTAGAAACAGAAATACTGGAACTAGAAGAAGTACTTAACTCGAAGAAGTAGATATACCATTTGCTATGTTAACACACTTATTTGTTTCCTAAGATAAGACTGGTCTTGAGGTACTTCCATGCAGTATGTACAGCCCGTGTTCTTCTCTATCAGTACCCTTCACCTGACCACTGAAGAAGTCCTGAAAAATACATAAGTCAAGGAAGAATCCAACCATACACTTTAGCTCCTTAGTGAGTTTTGAAACTGAGAGTAGATTGAACTTAAGGTTAAGAATGTAGAGGACATTAGAAATTTTCTGATTGCTTAATACATAAGTATTTCCTGTGTGTGATACGGACACAACATTTTTAGTGGGCAAGTGTACTTTGTTTTCTTCTGTGTTTGGAAGTGGCCTATTAGTATGTAGCATTTCTAAGCTTGAAGTCATGTGATTTGAGGCCCCAGTATCAACTATCCACTTGTTATTGACACAATGAGATATAAAGGCATTCCCTTGACTCAGAATACCTACAACAACTACTTCGCTAGATAGGTCTGATTCTTCTGTGCTTCCTTTGGACAACATGTGAACAATCTGCTAATATTGTTCATGAGTGAAGACAGGAGTTGGATGTGCCATTACTGGAAGAAAGCAGGTTGGTTCATTTGTAGTGATACACCTAAGTTAGATGGACCACCTCTTCTGCCTTGTTGATTCCCAGTAGGTGTTATATTATTGACCATATTATACTTATCTACACAAATGATCTCTGCACTACCCACATGATTTGCATACTGCCCAGGATTAAGTCATTTTCTGTTAAACTTAAAGTCAGAGGGATACCCAATCAACTTAGCAATTTTCATTTGTGTGTTCCTTATAGTGACAGTACTCGCATTGAATTTGGCTACTTTTGGACTTGTAATTCCCAGTATTACCCATGTTATTGCTGATATATAAAGATGTGCTCTCCAAAGCTTAAGAGACTTGAGCAACCTGTGTCATACTTGTGAGGTTTCTTTGACTTTCCTTATCCACTAACAGAGAATAAGCTTTGTTTATGCTAGGAAAATGAGACATCATCATGATTTGACTCCTTGACTGAGAGTAGGACTCAATCAATCTAGTAAGAAACCGAAGAAGTCTTTGATACTCAAAATATTGAGCATACTTCTTAGACTCGAGATAGGTACAGTCAAGACAAGGCATAAGAGCATCAAACTCATCCCAAAGCTTTCTACGTTTGGAAAACAGACTGTTACAGCCATGGTTCCTTGTGTCAAAGTGTGAACCTCCCTATGCAGTACAAATTTCTGGAGCCATTTACTTTATCAAACCTCTCCATTAAGTCTTCTCAAACCTTATGAGCATTGGATGCATATAGGACACTATTTAGCAGTCCTGGCCTCACACCATTCATTATCTACGACAGAACAATAGCATTCACTTTCTCCCGGAGATCATAAAGTTCAGGCTTAAACTTAGACTTAGGAAATCTACCATCAACAAATCCCAGTTTACTTTTATCTAGCAAGCCAATTCTCATTACATAACTCCACAAAGCATAGTTATCTGATCCATTAAGTAGAAGAGAGATCAGAGAACTACCGGTGTGTCTGTTGGCTACAGGTATAAATGAAGCTTGTGATCGATAGAGAGAAAGGTAGTTGTACCAGACATGAAATTGCCATTAGTTGAAGTTGTGACAGTGTGAACATGAGTAGTATTGTGGATTTGCTCATCTTCAATCGCCATTGTTGACTGAGAAATTAGTTTCAGAGAACACGACTCACAAACCTTAACTTCGATCGAAGGTTACTCTAAGACAATTCAGCTTTCAAATTGTAGAATTGAAACTACCTAGAAGACGAGATTTGTTCGTAAACTAGCTTAGATCCACACCATTGACTCTGATACCAAGTTAACAACCATGGATATGGTGGTTGAAGCTGACAGAGAAGAAGTATCTAGAAGGAGAAATCGGAGAAGAAGAGCAACTGCTCATTTCATTTCTACAAAAGATATGTTCTGTACAGTACGCTACAGTATTTAAACTAACTAACTCCTCTAATTAACTAACTGACTTCATTAACTCCTAACTAACTAACTGTAGTTAACATTACATTAAGCTTAACCATGGTTAGCTATCAGCTTGTGACTTAGCTCTGACCAACACCTACATAGGGCTCTCTATTAATTCTTCAATTATTAATAAGAAAATATGCCTAGTAAATTAATTCGTGCTTGTTCTCTTTCTGCGGCTCCAATGTTTTGACTGCAGCCGTAAAATCAAGATAAGAAGTTTTTGATTTTGTTTCACTCTCTTCGTTTTAAGGCATATTAAAAAATTTTAATTTAAGGGAAAGCTCCTAGCTGATAACAAGAGGGACATTAGGGACAACTAGTTCTCCCTGCCTATGAAAATCCCAACGTGTATGTGACCTAAATATTTAATACAATAGACTATATGTTCACATGAGCTTATACTTGGAATGCGAACGACTTAATTAAACTCATTTTAGCAGTATTTCGCATACGTTTAGCTAATACGGATATAAGTACTCTTTTAGTTACCCGTTGGACAGCTTGATTATAATACTCTAATTTTGCTAAAGATAAAGTATAGTCTCTTCAAAAGAATACACGTATTACTCGTATTATAAAAAAGGTTAAAATAATAACTGACACCTCATAGTTCATACACGGAGTGGACAATAATTATATAGAAATTAAGAGATTGTCGGAGTATAACCCAACATCACCTTTTCTTACTATTGTGAGGTTCAACCTGTGAGCAAGTTTTATACATTGACTAGATAAAAGAAAACTAGACATAGTTAAGTCTACTTTTAATAACAAAAGAAGGCCTAACGTGTTGCCAGCATTCATTGCTTAGGGAAAAGCTCTTTTTTCATCTCAAAAAGAGCCAAAAATAAAAAAAATTAATATATACTTTTGTTTAAGTCCTTTTCTTTTGGTCGAACTTTTTACAACTAAGTCGTGTAATTGAAGTATACGTTCATTACTCTTATTGGCAGATGTCATGCGTGAAAAATATTAGTTTTCAAAACAGCCATTTTCGGTGTATAAGTTATTAACTTTTAAGTTTTCTTACAATCTTGTACATCTGAAAGTGTCATTAAAGAATTGAGCAAACATAAAATCTTGCATAAAATAATACAATGTTTAGTTGGAGATTTTGCATATGTTTAATATTTGACTTGTCATATACGAAAAATTAAAATAAAATCTGTATAGCTAATGAAGCATTTGACTTGTGGTATTAAATAATACGCAAAGTGAGTTTTGCGAAAATTTATGTATTATTTATATAAATTAAAATATAATAAAACATGTATATTATCAATAAGGGAGTAAAAGAATTTAAGGACAAAGATTCCTTTTAAAATAGTTATTATCTCTACATAACATTCTCCGTATTATTATTTGCTAACAGCATTACAATTCCATCGTTATTATCAACCGTAAATAATCCATGCGTTATAATTCCCATAACTACGTGAATTACGATTTCCCATAATGGCATTAAAATTCCTTACTTTGAATTTGAGAACCCGACATGTCAACTTTATATTTTCCTTTTCCAGTATATCAGAAATAGACACTCCCCCGGTTTTCAAATATTAATCTCTTCGACAAATCGAATTTATCTTAAAATACTTGTCATTTTAGAAAAATATGAAAATACTTATTGGTTTATTTTTTCAGATTATTTTTATTGCGTCAATTAGAAGAGTGTTAATTAAGCGAGACTTTTAACGGAAAGATAAAGAGTAATTTAGATCCAAATATTCGTATGATTTTTCACAGCACGATAGAATAAATATAATACGAGGAGAAATTTATTTTCGTGTGCTCTTTGGTCTTTGGGAAGATTCTATTCAACACAAAGTAAGATTGTAGGTAAGATGCGGAAAAGATGAAAACACAAACAGGTTAGGAGAAGAATAATAACCAGTCAAACGAACTCTACTACGTGAAAGGGTTATATCTTTTTCAAAATTCAGTAATCACAACTCACTTTTTTATGCTAAGTTGGCAACTCAATCAGTACTTATCTTAATTACCTACTTTTTTCTATATGCAATTGGCAAGGAAATGATTGTATAATTTTCTTGGAATTCTACCTTCTGTTTAATTACTCTAGTCGATAGCTGAGATCAACTTTTAGCTCAACCTAACATTTAATCCGAATGTCAGAGAACTACGAGCAAAAGGTAAAACAGTTAAACGACTGGCGGTAGCGATTTAATTAATTAATCAGATAAGTTATTTTATAACTTGTCACTAACATAACCTTCAAATTACTGGCTTATTACTTTGTGTTAAAGTATATGTGATTGATGGTTATACGATTGGATAAGCAATATGCACATTTAGTAAGATTGTAAAATCTAGGTGTAAATATTCACACATAGAATTCACTTCTGCATGAATTTGAATTTTTGGTGAGGACCTCAAATAGCTTGTTTTAAGAATTAAGTTACCAGCCAATTAAAATACGATTTTAACTTTTACATATACTGTATAGTGCGTAAATAACTTTTATATTAGTAGGCCAAATTTATAAGCTCGTATTATACAGAGTTATTTGTTGGTACGTAATAGATTCCTTTAAAGTAATAATATTCATTAAAACATTGTTAGCGTACATAACTTAAAGCTCTTCTAATTAATAGAAATATACAATCATCAAAGTATACCATTTCTCAATTAATGGTACAAATACAGCAGTGGAGACAACAATAAAAACTTAGGTAAAAGTCACTAATTACTTGTATCTGAAGATTTTAGAGTCAATCGATGATATAAATAAGCGTCCTAATACAAATGCCTCGTAATATGGGCCGGCGCTGTCCAATAAAGGATGTGTACTCGGCTTTGAGCCGCAATATTTTGTCCGGAGAATTTGACGACCAACTTCAAGTTTGACAAATCAAAAGAACAAAATAATATCACAGAGTAACATGGAACACAGACATGCAATAAAAGATTTAATATCAAAGACTAGTATTTTTATACGTAAAACTTGTCAACCTTTGACTTAAATTCCTTGGGGCTCATCAAACTTCTCCTTCTATAAATACCCATCCTTTCTCTCCTTAGCCCGTCAACACAATCGCTGTATTTTCTATTATTTTAGGAAACTATAACCCACCATATATATACTTGAACAAATCTCCTTCTATATACTGAGAGAAAGTGATCGAACGAGTGAATGGAGTTTAAACAGTTTTGTCAAATTGCTAGATTGTTAGGCATGTTTGCAATTCTATTCTTTATTTTGTGCAAAGTTATATATTCCTGGTGGGTTCTGCCCAAACTGAAAAACAAGAAGCTTAAGGCAAATGGATTTGAGGGACCAACACCCAGTTTCCCTCTTGGAAATATTAACGAAATGAAGAAGGAGCTGATGAACACAGCTTCTTCTGCTACTTCGTCACCTTCTCTTTCTGCCTCAAGAATTAGCCATGATATCCATTCATTGGCATTTCCATACTTCGCTAAGTGGCAGAAATTGCATGGTATATTCAGCAGCTTATTGATATTCACTTAAGACTACGTACAACAGGTATATACTGTTTTCTTGTTCATTGAAGCATTCTTTATATATATATGCAGGAAAAGTATTTATATACTGGCTGGGAACAGAACCATTTGTTTACATAGCAGACCCTGAATTCATAAAGAAGATGTCTGCGGGAGTAATGGGCAAAAGTTGGGGGAAGCCAACAGTGTTTAAGAGGGACAGAAAGGCCATGTTTGGTAAAGGGTTGGTTATGGTGGAAGGAGATGAATGGGTGAGACACAGGCATCTTATCACTCCCGCTTTTACCCAAGCCAACGTCAAGGTATGTATCTTTCTTCAAGCACATTATATTCATATACTACTAGAAATCAGTTTTCATATCTGGCTCCACATAAAGTAAAATGATTTTAAAACTCAAATTGGTGAATGCATGCGACGGGACTTATCCATAATTCGGGAAATAGTGAAAGAACGTACTAGCAAGTCATTGATTTAATTTATACGTAAATAAACAACGTAAAAACTTTTACACTATCAATATATTTTTACCTATCATATATATATATTTTATTCTTTAAGTTACCAAATTAGAGTTATCATAAGCAGTAACCTGTTGTTCCAATTACACTTGCTTCCAGGGCATGACAAGCTTAATGGCGGAGTCTGCAAAAAACATGCTAGACCGTTGGGCTGCTCTCATCGACTCCGGGAACCCAGAAATCAATGTCGAGAAGGAAATAATTAGCACGGCGGGAGAAATCATAGCAAAGACAAGCTTCGGCATCAACTACGAAAATGGAGAAAAAGTTTTTAACAAATTGAGAACCATGCAATTCACACTTTTCAAGTCCACTCGTTATGTCGGGGTACCATACGGTAACCTCATCATGTGCCCGAAAGAGACTCTAAAAGCTCATAATCTAGGGAAGGAGATCGATTCTCTACTCATGTCGATCATTGAAGATCGAAAAAAAATGAACAAAGATGATCGTGCACAGCACGATCTTCTTAGTCTGTTGCTGGAAGGGAACGGGAGGACGTTGAGTACAAGGGAATTGGTAGATGAGTGTAAAACGTTCTTCTTCGGAGGACATGAGACCACTGCGCTGGCACTCACGTGGACTTTATTGCTTCTGGCAGTTCATCCAGAATGGCAAACCCAGCTCAGAGAGGAAATCAAACAAGTGATGGGTGATGCTGAAATTGATCCCACAAGACTTGCTTGTCTAAGAAAGGTAAGCTAATTAGTTATTCTCTAGTTTCTGTTAGTCTTGTGAACCATCGCTATAATTGATTATTATTGGTCTACATGTTTAACGTTCTCTTTTGTCTTCTCATTTAAGTTCTCTTGATACAACGAAAAGATAAAGAAAAGAAAAGAAGAAAAGCAAACTTTTAAGTCTAGATATATTACATGATGCCACGTCAATAATTCTAATATAAATAGCTGGCTCTAACCATCAGGAAGAAAATAAGAGACCACATGTAGCACATGTACCAACATTGGTCCAATTTGTTAAAAGAATGAGTCGCCGGCCACGGCAACAAGCGTCCATACTCAAGCCTAGCTACTCGCCTCCATCTTATTGTCTTATCTACACGTTCTAATCAAAAAGAAAAAAAGGGAAAGAGAATATAGTTCAGGATATTCATTTTTCTAATGCATATATGATTTGAATTGCTACTAAAAAATTTGAATGCGTGAATTATATTATGCAGATGGGATGGGTGATGAATGAAGTACTAAGACTATACTCACCGGCACCAAATGTACAAAGGCAAGCTAGAGAAGACATTCAAGTAGACAACCTAGTCATTCCCAAAGGAACAAATATATGGATAGATTTGGTGTCCATGCATCACGACAAGAAACTTTGGGGCGAAGACGTGAATGAATTCAAACCAGAAAGGTTTAAGGATGACATGATACATGGCGGATGTAAACACAAAATGGGATATTTGCCTTTTGGTTTTGGAGGGAGGATGTGCATTGGTAGGAATTTGACAATGATGGAGTACAAAGTTGTCTTGTCTTTAATCTTGACAAACTTCTCCTTTTCCATTTCACCTAACTATAGACACTGCCCTTCTATCATGCTTTCTCTTAGGCCCACACAAGGATTGCCTCTTATATTCCAACCTCTTTAGAATTCTAGAATAATTGTTCTTTTTTAAATACCTCTCAGTTTTATATGTTTGTCCTGTCTTTTTATAGAGAAATTGTAAGGCGGGATGTCTTGTGAACTACACTTCTCTTTTGTATGTGTCAAACTCGTGTATTGATCATTTCCCAAATAGTGAGGTTTATAGAAAAGTAATCTATTCACGATGAGTCAATTACTCATATGCTCACTCAATTTTTTAAAATTATCTACCAAAGTTATTTTTCTTTCGTTTGTAACAACAAAGTCACTTAACTATGTCTATAACACTCAGAAGGTCACTCAACCAGATTTATCAAGCATTTGATAGCCAAATACCTATATTACCCTCTAAATTATCAACTTTTATCTTTTGCGCTTTTTTTCTTTTTTAATAGTATAATTTTTTCTCTTTTTAATCAACATTTAGACTTACCTATAGAACAAAATATTTTATTTAAAAATAAAAAATAAAAAAATATTTTTCTAGCATATATAATGTCAAAATAATAATATAATTGAGCATAATATTCAAGAATATGTAATGTATATTACAAAAATATCTTTATTTTAAATAATTATTTTCTATAGTACGTGCTTGGAATATACATTTTAAAACTTTTATTTTCTTTCATTCTCTATTGTGTAAATAAATTTTTGAGTTTTTTTTTTAATATCAAATTATTATTATGAAAAAAATTGTTCTAATTGAGTTTCTACTATCCTCAATATTTTATTATTCTAATATTATGTATGCTTAAATACTATTTTAATTTTTTTAATTTATAAACAAAATTTATTTATTCTAAGGTAAGTTCATAATATCTTTTGCCGCGAAAGCCAGTATTTTCTTTTTCGTAGAGATCACCGTTTTCTGGTTTTTCCTTTCTACACAGAGCAAGAACTAAGAGAGAGGGTTTTTCTCCTGAAAGAATTTATATAAAAAAAGATTTTAATAATTATTATTTAATGATATTATTATTTTAGGAGAAGGAAAATACTCTAGCTGTCATTTTTTGCAACCATGATTTTAAACAATAGCTACAAAGAAAATAATATATTAGAGGTGAGTTTAATATCGTAAACCACTGGAAGTGTGAATGCTTGAAGCAAAACCTGAAAGTTTTCAAAAGAACAGTGCGTGTTATACATTATTGATTTTAATACATACACCAAATATTAGCAAGTTTTTTCCCATCACTTTAGACTATCATGATCACTTCATTATTTTGTCTTCGCCTATTTAATCTTACTAAAAATTCTGTTTAGTCAAGTTTTATTACTTCGTGTGCTCATCCAATATTCATTAGTTTATTCTTCTTCATTTTTCATGGTTGTGCTAGCTGTGTGTTCTGGTCGGATATTTTCCATTTATTTAATATGAGAAGGAGATTCATTCTTAAATATGGATACTTCATGTAATTTAACTCCCTAAAACGCAATAAAATGATGCAGTTTGTATCTGGACATATAATAAGAGAGAAATTACCAGGATCAACTTTGAAGATCCCGCTGATAATAGATGGGTTTACAATTAATTAACTGTAGTCAATCCTTATTTATGACATGCACTAAAATGTTTTAAATAATACTCATGCCAAATTAGGCAAAATAAATAAATAAAGATCCACCATCTCATGCCAAAAATATAATAATAAAGATCCACCATCTCATGTCAAAAAAGGCAAACTAAATAAATAAAGATCCAACATTGATGGTAAATTATTTAGTACTACTAATAACTGTGGTAATTAGCAAGGATCTCCGGACGTATAAATATGACCTTTTTCCGCTCGTGCTCGTTGATATCATAGACCTTCAAAACTAATAAAGAGCTCTATATATTTATTAATCATGCCGCGGCTTTGCATCTTGTTATTTGTCTTTGCATGTGTGACCATGAGCTCTGGTAAATTTTCATCATAAACAGAGCCAGAATTTTCAATTTATGGGAATTGGATACAATCTTTTTTGTTTGGAGTTTTGAATAAATTATTTATATACATTAAATAGTTTTTTAATACAAATATAAAATTTGAACCAAAGCTAAAATATCATGTCGTACCATAAACTCATTAATTACTCTGTTATTTGATGAGCGCTTCAATTTATAACGTGTTCTTAGTTTTTGTTTAATCGAATTAATGATCATCTTTTACTTTGTGTTTTTGTGATAAGAAGGTGTTGAAGGAATTGGTGTGAACTATGGTCTCCTGGGAAATAATCTACCACCACCAGCCCAAGTGATCAATCTCTTAAAGTCAAGAAACATCCAAAAAATACGAATTTTCGATCCCAATCAGGATGTCTTAACGGCATTACAGGGTTCTGATATTTCTGTAATTCTCGGTATCCGAAATGAAGACCTGCAATCACTTGCAAGTGATCCAACTTCTGCAACAAATTGGGTACAAAACAACGTAATTCCACATGCTTCGACTGTCAAATTTACGTACATTTCAGCAGGTAATGAAGTCATACCAGGACCATTAGCAAACTTCGTACTAGGAGCCTTGCAAAATCTCGAATCTGCACTGAAAGCCAACAACCTTAACATACCTGTTTCAACGACAGTCTCATTACAAGTGTTAGGAACCTCGTTTCCCCCTTCGAACGGAGCGTTCTCCGATAGCGCCGTTCAATTCCTGCAGCCCATAGCACAATTTTTAGCTACAAAACAATATCCACTATTGGCTAATGTGTATCCTTATTTTGCTTATTCTGGAAATCCTGCTCAAGTTCTATTAGACTATGCACTTCTCAAAGGCACGGGTCCAATTGTAAGTGACGGTCAATTCCAATACAACAACCTATTTGATGCAATGGTAGACTCTTTGTATGTTGCATTAGAGAAAGCTGGACAACCTGCGGCAGAAGTTGTGGTTACAGAGACAGGGTGGCCGAGTGCCGGTGATGTGTTTGCAACTATAGACAATGCTCAAACGTATGCAAACAATTTGATTGCACATGTTTCTTCTGGACAAGGAACTCCTAGGAGGCCTGGCAAAATTATGGAGACATACATTTTTGCTCTGTTCAATGAGAACCAAAAGCCCGCTGGTGTCGAGGAAAATTTTGGTTTATTCTACCCCGATATGACTGAGGTTTACCATGTCAACCTACGCCCTAGAAAAATTGATGTATATATATAGCATAGGCTCCAACCTCCAAGGGGATTAGATAATTTTCCAATACTAGTACTTGTTTGTTTTCTTTATTTTCTTAAGTTTGTATGTTCCGATTAAAAAGTAGTGGAAAATGATATATAATATGCCACGAACATGATATTACTTTGATGATTTTTCAAGCAAAAGTTATCACTGTCAGAGCTTCCTAATTAATGTTTTACTTCATGGTTATTTTAGTTTTGACACCTCTCCCTGAATCTGTGCTTGTTACTAGTGTGATAGTTGACAAGCAGAGCGTTGTGGTTAGATATTAATGTATATATTAATATACTAGTGTCTCACGTTGAAGAATAGGTATATTAATAAATATACCTAGTATATTTGACATATACACTACTATCTAACAGATCTAAATAAATTATTTAAAGCATACTTGACATATCAGGGCTCTGTTGAACCCCTAAGCATAACTGTAGCTCCGCGCCGATTGACATGAATCAGTTGGTGATCACTTGTTATATATTTGGATGCTTTTTTCATATTTTATTTCGCACAAGTTGTTGAAGTATTCTTGATGAGTGAGGGGGTTGTACATGCCCTGAAGAGATTGATTAGGTTATAAAATGAATATAGAAGCTTTACAACACTTTGCTGCTAAACCTTATTTCCCTCTAAACCTGTGTCCCTCTTAATAGGCAAGAATGAACTACTGGACATTTTTATACAAGAGAGGGGATAAAATCTAGTACTGATAGTAATTATGAAGCTTACAAAAATAAAGGTTAATACATACCAAGTGCCTAACATAGAATTAAAAAGGAACTTAGTCTTAAGTGGAAATTTCCAATTATAGAGATGCAGTGACCCGTTAGAGTATAATTATGTAGTGATGTTTCAGTCAAATACAAATAATTTTCAGTCAAAGGCTATATTTAGAAGAAAACGGGTTATTGATAACCAAGTTTTACTTCACTTCCACAACAATCTATTTGGAAAATAGCAAAAGTTATTGCGGAAAATTAACAAAGAGAAATAAGTAATAAAACGACAGTCAATCCCGGAAATCAAGATCGAAAACTTTGATAAAGCAGAGAATTACAGAATGTATTTCAGTAGTACTTGAAACTTCCCGTTACAAAAAATTCTTTATCCTTATATAGAAGCGTACAATCATAACGGTTTTCACACTTAATTCGAATTCATTATGAGCATTATTGATTGCTTGTTACCATAGATAACCATAACTGACATATTTATAGCTATAAATGCCTTATAACGGCTCCGATTCCCCTTCCTTATTTACTTCTGGTTTGTGTATCTTCCCTTCTTTTTAACCTTTATTCATTCCGTTCTCGCCTCTTCTTTGACAACTGTTAGGCCCGATCCTCTGTCCTGTACTGTCTCGTAGGTATTTCCCCCGCACCTTTCTTGTATTCTTAATTCTGTTAATTGAGAGTGCCACTTGTTGCTATGCATCATTCCATGCGTCATGCTTCGTCAGCTTACTAACATTCCATGTGTAATATCTTTTTTCTACCAATACAGATAGTCCCCCCCACTTTCTGAATATTCTCAACTGAATATTCGGGAAGTGGTAAGCTTTTATTGCGGGAATTTATTTTTTGCCTCCGTTTTTCGAGTATCATCATGTTTCCTCTAGAACCAATGCGACGTGCATCACGTCTATTTAATGTCCATGCCACGTGGCTTTTAACGATTGGCTCTGCAGTTTTTCAGCACTTTTTAGGGTTTTTCTGCGGTTGCGTCAGTCACGAAGTGACTGTTCCATTATGACGCTTCATAATGACTAATTCTAATGATGGTCGTGTCTTCTTATAAATACTTCATTCCTTTTTGACCTCTTGGAATCTTCCTTCTTCGGTATCCACCACATTACTTCTTCTTTGTATTTCTGCATCCTCCCTTTCATATTCCTTTGGACAATCATGTCTTCTTCTACGCCAGATCCCCGTAAGGTTGTGATTGTTGACGAACTTGCTCCTTCTACTGCACTTACTAGAAGTAGGAGGGGTGGTAGACTTCATAGCCTAGGTTCATTATCTAATCGTGGTTCTTCTTCCTAGAGTAGCTCTGTTAAAACATCCTCCTCTAGACCTAAGGCTCCTCTAACCCCTAGATCTTCTTCTAAAAATAGAGATTTAAATGATTTTGTGCTTGAACCTACTGTTGCAGAAATTGTTCCCCAAGAATTCTCTTTTGTAAATGATCATGAAACCATGAAAAGTCAAATTTCTTCTATAGACTCCCTCAATCCTACTGATCTTTACCCGAGTTTGATCACTACTGGTCTTCTTTCCTTGGTTCGTTGAGAGTGTTACTGGAGACCAGATTTCCCGGTTTTAATCCCTGGTGCCAACCAGAGAATCACTTCTTATAGTGCCGGTTTCTCTTTTCTTTATACCTACCCTTTTACTTTAGGGTTCAAGCCACCCATTGATTCAGTAATCATTGAGTTCTATCGCCGCTCAACGTGTGTCTTGGCCAAATTGGACCAATAGTTTGGAGGGCTATTGCATGCCTTCGTTACTTGTCGAACCTGGTTTCCGTGCCTTTTACCTTTTGACACTTGCTTCATCTCTACTCCCCCAAATTATTTCGTGAAGGAGTTTTTTCTCTCGTGGCTTGAAGTAAGAGAGTGTTGGTTAGCCCTGAAGACGATCGTGACCGTGGCTGGTATGCGCGCTTTGTTGCTGCCCCTACTAGTGGATTAGTAGGGGAAGAAAACATGCCCTTTCCGGAGAAATATAACTTAGCACGTAGGTTTTCAGCTTCTTTCTTTTTCCTTTTTATATGTCTTTAAACTTTTTGTAACCATATTCCCAATTTTCAGCAACCATGGAAGTTTTTGATGAGATTCTAAACTTTCGTGCTTGGGTAGAAAAAATGTTAACTGCTGCTCCTATGGAAAAAAGATCATGGAAATACCTTTCTCAAAAATTTTGTTGAAAAGTGAAGACGCACGGTACTTTTTACCTTCGTTATTTTTCTTTTTCTCTTCCTTGTTTGTTCAAGAATTTCTCATCCTTCCCTTTTTTTATTAGGGTTTCGCATTCGTGGTATTAGTCCCACGTCAGTTCCACCAACCAGGCTTTTCGTGAGTCTTGCCCAGGAAAAGGATTTTAAGTGCTTCTTCTTCAAAAAGGAAAATTGACGGAGCCCGTGGCTCTGATGACGAAGAAGGAACAGAGGAAGGTTCTTTGGTGCGAAGGCCACGCGTCAGGAGACGTGTGGTTTTTGATGATGAAATTACTCCTCCTCATGACCCTCTGTCAAGTTCAATCCCTTTTAGACTCACGGATGAGCTAGAGAGTGCCCCTTTAGTGATTTCTGATGAAGATGCTACTGATCCTCCCCCAGGTTTTGTTGATAGATTATTTGCTCATGGATTCGAGGGTGATGAAGCTTTTGGGCCTATTTCTGAAGAATTGCCCTTTTCTTCCCTTCCTTTTTCAGTTTCTATTAACCCCTCCCCCCGTGTCCTTTCTTGATGCTACTCCTGCTGTTATTCCTGAGGCTGCTTCTACTCCGTCTGCTATTCTGTGATTGCTTCTCATGCAAAGGCCGAACCTTCTAGCAGCAGGAGGGCAATGAAAAGAGTTGTTGTTGAGATTCCTGAAGGTGGGAACTTATTAAGAAAATCTGGTCAAGCCGATGTGTGGTTGAAACCTCTGCTAGGCCCCGTAGAGAAGAATAAGTTAGAAGGCCATGGCTCACTAACTTTAATGAATGATATCGTTCATTCTTCCATAAAGGTACAAACTCAATTATATTTCCTTTCTTTTCTCTTTCTTATTCATAACTTTTCTTCCCTTTTTGCAGATCACCTTGATTGGCATGGAGCTTATGAAAAGAGTTTCTCAGGTGGACCAGCAAGTTATAGATTTACGCACCGAAGCTGATAATTGGAAGGAACAATTCGAAGGTTTTCAACTGAAAAAAGACGTTCTAGCGAAAGAGAAGAATGCTTTGGAACAACATATGAGAGTGATTGCCGTTGAATTAGCAGTTGAAAAAGCTTGCTTTGGAACAACATATGAGATTGATTGCCGTTGAATTAGCAATTGAAAAAGCTTCCTCTAGCCAGGTTGGAAAGGATAAGGATATACTTGAATTCTCCTTTGCTAAACAACTTCCAAAGCAACTGAAGAAATAAGGAGTTTGAAGGAACTCCTTAATCAAAAAGAGGTTTATGCGGGAGAATTGGTTCAAACACTTACTCAAGTTCAGGAAGATCTTCGTGCCTCTACTTATAAGATTCAGTTCTTGGAAAGTTCTCTCGCTCCTTTAAAGACAACTTATGATACTTCTGAAGCAGAAAAAGAAGAGGTGAGAGTTGAGATTGACCAGTAGGGGAAGGATTATGAGATTCTCGAGGATAAGTTATCATTGGACGTGAGCTGGGCTTTTCTAAACACTCGCCTCGAGACTCTAATTGAAGCCAACCAGGAGCTTTTTGACCTTAATGCTGAGATTACTAAAGGTAAAGAAGCAATTGATAAAACTCAGCAACGTCAAAGCTTTTCCTCACCTGAAGACGAAGGTCCCGAGGGTGATGGGGATGGACTTGTTCCTGGTGGGGCTAATGTTCAAGCCTCTTCTTTTCAAGTTAATCCTTCTTCTCCCGTTGATGATTCTCCCGTGGATGATTTTCCAATTGATGATGCTCCTTAGTTTCCTCCCGCTTTTTTGTTAACTTTTATTTTGTTGCTTTTCTCTTAGATTAAAAACTTTTTAGAAGGTTGTTTTTTTGGTTACTCTTGTCTTCTTTTGGGGTTTGATGAGATACCTCTCTTCATATATATATATATATATATATATATATATATATATATATATATATATATATTTCG
>MCJB01049086.1:112278-205569 GCA_002018475.1 Nicotiana obtusifolia | reverse complement strand
CATATATATATATATATATATATATATATATATATATATATATATATATTTCGGTTGCTTTTACCGTTTATTCTACTCTTTGATATTTAAGCTTTTTCCATGCATTTAAAAATGTTTTAACAGTTTGTGACTTTAATAAATACAGGTCTTCATAAAAGAGGGCCCTTTTATGTTAACGATACTGATGAAGATGACTTCTCATCTTCATATTGGTGTAAATATATGAAAGACGAAGTAGACATAAAAAAAAAAAGAAATAATTTGAGGAATTTTTATGTTTTGAACTTTCAAATAAATTTCGTACATCATTTTCATAAGTATTCGTACAACACTTTCATTACTTTTTCTTTACTAACAATTTTAAGATACAAAATCGGATCTATTATCCCGTGACTAAATTTTAGCCTTAACCTAAAACTCGTAGGAACATGAAATGTATCTTGCATCCTTTTCGCGAGTTCATACCTTCCCAAGGTTTCTTCAAGGTTTTTGATTCAGGCCTTTTGCTTTTGTCTATATACATAGTTCCTCCAGTGTTAGAGCTTTGAAGTATGAAATCTCGAACACTGGATTACTCCTTCCTTTTGGTCCAACCCTGAAAAGGAAAATATAAACGGGACTCGGAGATATACATTCAGATGATGACTGCATAACCTCTTTTTCCATCAGAAAGGTTGCAACCTAGACCGGGAATAATTTAGTATTCCGCGTGTCTTTGGGGTCTAGTATTACCATTTGGTACGGGCTAACTTTTCGCCTATCATCTAAAATTGTTAGTAAAATACAAAAGAAAAAAATAAAATCGTATCTGAGTGATACCTGCCCATGGTACTTCCTTTGTTTTGGAGGTAATACTTCTTCAGATGAACAACGTTCCAGTTTGATGGTAGTATCTTGCCATTAATGGTTTTCAACTCATATGCTCCCTTTCCAGCGACGTCTCGAACCCTATAAGGGCCTTCCCAATTCGGACTTAACTTTCCCGCATTAGCCACTTTTGTTGATTGAAACACCTTTTTGAGGACGAAGTTACCAATCTTGAAGTATCTCAGATTAGCTTTCCTGTTGTAATATTGCTCAATCATCTGTTTTTGAGCCGCCATCCTTATTAATGCTGCTTCTCTCCTTTCTTCTAGTAAATCCAAATTCATTCACATCTTTTCCTCATTTAACTTCTCAATAGCATGTGTGTATCTCGTACTTGGTTTACCTATTTCTACTAGAATTAAGGCTTCAGTACCATAGACAAGTGAAAATGGAGTTTTGCCCGTACTTTTTTTTGCTGTCGTTCGATAAGCCCAAATACCCATAGTAACACTTCTGGCATTTGCTTTTTGATTCCTCTAATTTTTTCTTCAAGTTATTAATAATAACTTTGTTTGTTAACTCAGTTTGCCCATTGGCTATAGGATGGTAAGGTGCGGATGTAATCCGTTTAATCTGCCAACTCTGAAAGAATCCTGTGATTTTCGTGCCTATGAGCTGTGGGCCATTGTCACACACGACTTCCTTTGGAACTCCAAACCGGCAGATAATGTTTTGCCAAATAAAGTCCCTGACTTCCTTTTCTTGCAGCCGTTTGAAAGCTCCTGCTTCTACCCATTTTGAAAAATAATCTGTTAAAACTAATAGAAACCGTACCTTTCCTTTAGCTTGAGGTAACGGACCTACGATATCCATGCCCCATTTCATGAAAAGCCATGGCAAAATAACTGAATGTAGCAGTTCTGCTGGGCGGTGCATGTAATTAGCATATCGTTGACACTTATCGCACCTGGCTACAAAGTTTTTCTCTTCTTCTTCCATTTTTGGCCAATAATATCCTGCTCTTATTAAAGTTTTAACCAATGATCTTCTTCCAGAGTGATTGCCGCAGTGCCCCTCATGTACTTCCCGCATCACATATTCTGTTTGTGAAGGTCCGAGACACAATGCTAAAGGTCCACCGAACATCTTTCGGTATAAGTTTCCACGAATTAAGCAATACCGGGCGGCTTTTTGGCGAAGTAACTGTAACTTTTTCTTGTCTTTGGGTAAAATTCCGTACTGCAAAAAGTTAACAAATTCGTTCCTCCAATCCCAAGTTAGATTATTAAAATTTACCTCGTTCTTGTCTCGATCTAGTGCCGAATGAAACAAATGTATTACAATAGCATTTTCTGTATTTGTTATTTCCGCAATAGACGCGAGATTGGCCTACGCATCTGCTTCTGCATTCTCCTCCCTGGGTATTTGTATGGCCTTTCATGACTGAAACTGTCTGACTAATTCCCGTACCTTTTCCAAATATTGTTGCATTCGTGCCTTTCTTGCTATGTAAGTCCCTTGCATCTGGTTAACTACCAGTTGTGAGTCAATTTTGATTACAATATGTTCTATACCAAGTTCTCGTGCTAGTTCCAAACCTGCAATCATAAGCTTCGTACTCTGCTTCATTGTTAGTGGTGGGATAATATTTTATTGCTTGTCTTATGACTTCCCCTGAAGGCGGAATTAGAACAATACCTAAGCCCGCTCCTCTAACATCCGAGGAACCATCAGTAAATAAAATTCACGTCCCCGGATTGGATCCGGTAAATAGCTGTAGTTCCTTTTCTGCTTCAGGATCTAAATTGTGCTGAAATTTGCTACGAATTCTGCTAAAACCTACGATTTTATTGCAGTTCTGGGCTGATATATGATATCATACATACTGAGTTCTATTGCCTACTTAGCTAACCTACCAGATAGTTCTTGTTTATGCAATATATTCCTTAAGGGAAAAGCAGTTATTACAGAGATAATATGACATTGAAAATAAGGTCTCAATTTTCTAGATGCCATAATTAGTGTTAAAGCAAGTTTTTCTAAGTGAGGATATCGAGTCTCAGCGTCTAACAAAGATTTACTAACATAATAAATTGGAGATTGTTTATCTTTATCTTCTCGTACCAACACTGTGCTTACCGCTACTTCCGACACGGCAAGATAGATAAGCAGCCTTTCTCCATCTTTTGGTTTGGCTAGCAGGGGCGGATTTGAGAAATATGATTTTAGGTCCTTGAGGGCTTGTTGGCATTCGTCAGTCCATTCAAATTGATTTTGCTTTTTCAATACTGAAAAGAATTTAAAACTCTTTTCTGATAATTTTGAAATAAACCTCCCCAAGGCTATTATTCTTCCTGTTAATCTCTGTACTTCTTTTTTGCTTGTGAGAACATCCGGTATTTTCTCAATGGCTTTGATTTGTGCAGGATTCACTTCAATACCCCTGTTAGAAACAAGAAAACCTAAAAACTTACCTGAAGCCACGCCAAAAGCAGATTTTTCTAGATTTAGCTTCATATTATATTTGCGGAGAATTTTGAAAGTGTCTGACAAGTGTTGAAAAATGATCTCCCGCTTGTGCTGACTTGACTAGCATATCATCAATATAGACTTTCATAGTTTTTCCTAGATATTCTTGGAACATCTTAACACCAATTTTTGGTACGTGGCTCCAGCATTTTTTAGACCAAATGGCGAGCTTGCATCCCATGAGTGACCGTGACTTTTGACATCTTTTTTGCAGCTGTATATGTCACGCCATTGACCTCATCCCCCTGGTTATTACATTGACTGTTCTTTTTGGAGACGGGGGTTTCAGAGGCTCTTGTCTATTCTTCATATATGATTATCTACCTTTCTCGCTGAACAGGTCAGTTATATAACCTTGCTTCAACAAATGCTCAACTTCTCCTTGTAGTAACCTACAATCTGTTGTTCTATGGTCATGATCATTGTGAAATTCACACCAGAAATCTGGATTTCTTTTATACAGGTCTGATCTTATTTCTTTAGGCCACTACACCTTATCTCCCATACCTCTCAAAACAACTACTAACTCGGAGGTACTGACATTAAAATTGTAATCTCGGATCCTCGCATGTGTATTGGAGTCACTGCCTCGTGCATCCAGTTCCTTTTTGAATCTAGATGAATAACCCGCATTTTTTTGCCTTGATCTCGCTTCAAATCGTATGTTTTCTTGATTAGACCGAGAATCTCGCCCTGCAGGTCCCATGTAAGGTTCATACCTATTTTTTTCGGTCCTTTTTTCTGATTCTGAACGTCTCGATCCTGCTCTTTCATCAACCCTTAGCTGCGCAACCGTATCTTCTTCGATCCGCAGCTTTGTGTTTTACCTGTTGTACACGTCATTCCACGTCGTTTCTGGAAATTCTCGCGAACTTTCCTTGAGTCTCCTCGTGGCCTTTGAACTTTTCTCGTTTAGATTGCTTGCGAATGTCATAGCTGCTCAGTTGTCAGGTACTCGTGGTAGCATCATCCTCTCCCTTTAGAATCTATCCACAAACTACCCGAGTAATTTGTATTTCCTCGTTTTACCTTAAAGATGTCTTCCATTCTTTTTTTCAACTTTCTGAGCTCCCGAATGTGCTTTTATGAACGAATATGCAAGCTCAGCAAAAGAATCAATAGAGTTTTCAGGTAAAATAGAATACCACGTTAATGCTTCTTTCGTGAGTGTTTTACCAAATTTCTTAACCAAAATTGAATCGATTTCCTGCTTGGTTAAATCATTGCCCTTCACGACAGTTGTGAACGCCGTTACGTGATCTCGAGGGTCAATTGTTCTATCATATTTTAGAATATAAGGCATTTTATACTTTTTAGGAATTGGTAAAGGAGCTGCACTAGGCTTCCAGGGGTGTTGTGAATATTTATCAATATCTACCCCTTTAATCACAGGCGGTACGCCAGATATTTGCTCTATGCTATCATTTTGCTCTTTCAACTGTTTCTGCAAAGTTAGTACCAAACTTTGTAAATCAGATTTATTTGGTGTACTTGACCTTCCATCACGAGATTCATTTAGAGTTCCTCCACTTCAAGAATTGTCGAGCCCCGAGCGTGGGTTTTCTAAAGTTGTCGTATTGACTGGTGGAGGAGTTTGTGGCGCATTAGGCAATTCCCTAGCAATGGCTTCAAGAGCACTATTCACGTGTTCCGCAATCAATTGCTTTAAATCGTCTTGTTCGACAATGTGTTCGTCCCCTTGTTGATCATTAGCGTGTGATGTAAATCTTTCAGGTGATCCTTCACGGGACTGACCGGGGGATCGCATTGGAGAGAGGAGTGGTGGAGTTCCCTCCTGTGGGTTCATCTGGTTATTGGCGTTAACAGTTGACATAGTTGGTTGTCAGAAAGAAGAATTTGGAAAGTGCAAAGATTATCAGTTTTCCGGTAATGGAACCAATTTGTTTAACCAAAAAATAGAATTTTCAGTCAAAGCCCATATTTAGAAGAAAACGGGTTACTGATAACCAAGTTTTACTTTACTTCCACAACAATCTATTTGGAAAATAGCAAAAGTTATAGCAAAAATTAACAAAAAGAAATAAGGAATGAAACGACAGTCAATCCCGAAATTCAAGATTGAAAAATTTGATAAAGCAGGGATTATAGAATGTATTTCAGTAGTACTTGAAACTTATCCTTACAAATAAATTCTTTATCCTTATATAGAAGCGTACAATCATAACGATTTTCACACTTAATTCGAATTCATTATGAGCATTAATTGTATTAATTGCCTGTTACCATAGACAACCATAACTGACATATTTATACCTATAAATGCCTTATAACGGCTCCGATTCCCCTTCCTTATTTACTTCTGGTTTGTGTATCTTCCCTTTCTTTTAACCTTTATTCATTCCGTTCTCGCCTCTTCTTTGACAACTGTCTAGCCCGATCCTTTGTTCTGTACTGTCTCGTAGGTGTTTCTCCCGAACCTTCCTTGTATTCTTAATTTTGTTAATTGAGAGTGCCACTTGTTGCTATGCCATCATTCCACGCGTCATGCTTCGTCAGCTTACTAACATTTCACGTCTAATATTTTTTTTCCACCAATACAAATAACATACATAGGAGTATAATTTTTCGACGAAGAAATTCAGTTGAACTCCTTCGACAAACGTTGCTCCACCCTTAATGACAAGCTCCACTTTTACTCCACTAGATTAATTGACCATTGATTTAATAGTTTCATTTTATGCAACAGTGGTTGGTATTGAGATATTGATCGCTTGAAAGATGAACTATGAGAGAAGAAAAAAAGGAATTGAAAGAAAAACTTATTTGCAATCGTAACTAAAGGATTTGCAACTCTAATTTCTTAGTTAGAAAAGAAAGTTACCTATCTAACGGAGCGAAGGAAGGACATAATTTCTATATTCTTACATTAAGCTATTGTCCCTTTAATTTAGTTTGATTTATGAAATCGATATAAGAAAAAAAAACCATTAGCTGCAATAGAAATAAGACAGAGAATCCGAAGAATATTATTGAACGAAGACCCTTTAAGAAAAGCCTTTGATTCACCCTTCACTTTGTTAACTTTAGCCAGAAACAACTACTATGTTCACTTTTCATCGTCCTCCCAGTCAAATTTATACCAAGGTATAAAGCTCACTAGACTTTCGTCTACTGATATAAAGTCCTAGATCAAAGCAGATAATTCCATAATTATAATGGACTCCTCTTACATTATGGCTACTAAGGCCTAGGGGCAGTGTCACACCTGAAAATATCATAAAGGCAAAGCAAACCCCATCAATGCCTTTATGTCCATCAATTCATCACTTTGGTGGTCTCCACTTTCTCATTCAATCATACACTACTTTTCCTTCATTTATCACCTTGGTGGGGTTCTGCATTCTCCCATTCAATCATACACTATCTCTCCTTCATTTTTTACCTACATGTACTCCACTATCATATTCAATCATATACTATTTTTCCTTCAACGGTAAAGAAAGGTAACTCAAAAGGTGCATTTCAAACATCACATGTATACAAGGGGCGTAGCTAGCATGCGGAACACGAGTTCGGTCGAATACAATAGCTTTAATTCAAACTTTGTATTTGTCTTAAAAAGTTCATTAAATATATAAAAATATTAGTAATTTAAAACTCGATAATTTAAACGGACTATAATTTTGAGCTTATTAACTTTAAATTTGACTCCGCCTCTAATTTATACTCTGGAGCAGGGGCGAAACTACACAGCCCTAATTGATCACCCTTCGTCGAAAAATTATACTGTATATAGGTGGAATATTAGGTTTTTTAAAAGTATATAAAATATATTGAATACCTTTATCGGAGAAACTTTTTTACTTCTTACAAGTTGGAACACTCCTGATAAAATTCTTGATTTTCACCACTGCTCTAGAGTGCTTATATACTCAATGAACATTCTCATGAGGCAATTTATCTCAGTTTATACATGTTGCTGATTGTACAGGAGACAAGATGTGGAGTCTATACCACATAGTAGTAATTTATCAGTGACGAATAAAGAGCACAAATAAACATTTTCACACATAATTTTCCTGGCCGCTCAGAACATAGGATTGGTAATGGAATAATGGTTGAACTCTATATTCAACTAGATACTTTAATATTATACATTTTTGTCGGTATAAGTTCAACAAAGTGTTAATGTGTCACACCTTCAGATACAGTGACGGATCCAGAACTTTATGCAAGCGGGTTCAGACATATGCTGAAGTCTTCAGAAATAATAGATAGTACAAGCGACATTGAGTTAACAAATAAAGTTTACCTTGCTCTTTTTATTTTGGTTCTTAACGAAACATAATTTCTTTTTTCCGCTATCTTTATTTTGTTTCAAAGCCGCACTTTTTCAAATAATTTACTATAACTTTACCTAAATTTTAACCATAAATCTATTTACCTTTACAAATTTAACAATTTGTTAGAACTTTAGAATTTTTTTACTAGTTTTACCATGCAATCATTAGCGTGATCTATATTAAAATACTAAATTGCTTACTTATTAATTTTAATTTAATTCGCGCTAAATCTAAACAAATAACAATGAAGAGAGCTTATAAACTCGATTAGATTAATAATTTTATGAAAAAAGTGCCAAAATTACAAAAAGAAACTAATTTAAACAGCAAAAAGAAAGAAGACAAGAAGCGATATGAAAGTTTCATATCTAAAGGCGGTCAAAGTTTGATAGAACAAAAGATGAAGGAAAAATAATTAAAAAGTAAAAGCAAAAATCAATGTTTATACATTTAAAAAGGAAGAAAAATGTAAAACCACGGCTCCACTCATAAACTTGAAAAGTAAAATCCAAGGTTTATGGTGTAGTATTTACCTGGCTTTCCTTGATTTACCACAGTGGAATTTAATAAACACAAGGGCCAGAAAAGCTATGGAAACTAAAAAAGTAAAAAATAATGCAAGAACATGGATTCGAGCACACAACGCTCTGCAAGCTTTGAACCCGCATTAACCATCCGACCAACTAAAAGGTTCAACAGCTTATATTTAATAGCTCTTCTTCACAGATAAGATAATTTCTATACAAAAAAAGTAAGAAAAATTTGAAAAGCGAGTTCAATTAAACCCCCTTGAACCAAAGTGACCAATTGAACCCCTTGAACCATTGAACCCCTTGAACCAACGTGGGTCTGCCCATGCATGGTTGAATTATATAATCAAAGAGAAAGTTGATAAAACAAGAGATGTATACACATTTCCTATACATAAGACGATGTCAATATGTCATTCAGCAACTGACTGGCAGAAGCATCAGGTGCGACCAACTGCGAAGGCACTGACTCCAACACATACGGAGTACTCCCTATATCTTGATTTATATGATATTATTTTTTTAGTTAATAAAAAAAGAATAACATATTTTATCCTTTAAGTTGAGTAATAATTCAACTTAATTTTTTTTATTCTTTAATAAAATAATTTTTTATCACACAAATATTTATGGCTTGTTTTGATCTATAAATTTAAACAATTTTCTTTTACTCTTAAACTCCATACTCAATCAAAGTAAATTGGGAAGGATAACCTATATAATAACCCCGATTACAACAGCCAACTATAAATTATTACTAGGACCTTCCCAGACGCACCAATTCACAAACTTGCATGTATTTTTCACGGCACATTTGCTGAATACCTGACGTAAGCACATGGCATATGAGAAAATATAACTTTGAGAATGCAAAATGAAAATGAAAGAAGATTTATTAACTAATTCAAACATAGAGGAGATAGAAGAAAGGGAAAAATAACAAATGAGTCTTAAGTCATATTTTCTTAAATCCTGATAAATGTATGCAGCCTCTTAGCGGGAAAAGAAATTAGTAAGAGAAGGGCAACGCAAAAGAATTTAAAGCAGTGGATAACAAAACAACCAGTAAGTTCCATTAGTTAAATATTGTCAAAAAGACCACTTCAATAAAACGAATTACAACATGAGACCACTTTCTTCTCATTGACACAAACTCATAGAAAGTAGAAGGGGAAGAATTGTGGTGAAAATAAGTTTTTGGTCACTGTTTCTAAGCTCGAAGGATGGCCTGCACCCACTGAACCTCTGGCTTTCAAGAACTCAACATTCTTTTTGTGTAATGCAATCTTTACCAGTTTGTTGCCATTTTATAGGGTCGAACCCGATCGCTTGCATAGAAAATATCGGTTTTGGGATTCGACGACCAACGTCGATTGAAGTTGCCAACCGAGAGGTCGAGACCGGAATATCGAGTATAAAAAGCCCGAGACCAGATGTCATCAGAACGAAGCTCGAAGCCAAGGCGCTCGATGTGAGATCGTCGAGGCCGATCAGGGTAAAACATCCCATGGTAAACTTATCAGATTTGCGTAACTGAAGGACCGGAAATCTTGTGATATACAAGCATCTCGGGGGGAATCGCGGCTCAAATCAATAAAGACGTTGAATCCATTAATTCTAGGGATATCTTACCTTGTAAATGAGATTTTTACCTTGTATAGAATTCTTCACCTTTCCTATATAAACAGATAGCCCCATTTGTAAAAGGGACACGATATACAATCAATATACAAAAGCTATAGTCTACTTTGCTCGTTTATCTGCTTTACATTTTATTCCACAAGGCTTCTAACACAAGAAGATTACTCAATATTGGCGGTTTTCTTTTTCCTTATTCATTGAATTTAGTCTTTATTTTCGTTTATTCTTTAATTGTATTAAATCAGATCGTGTATCCTTAAAACTACATATAAGTTTAATTGTTACTCGTAATCAAGGGTAAAAAGTTTGGTGCCCACCGTGGGGCTAAGGATAATAGTGATTGTTTGATACAATTTTCTGTTACACAGACTATTTTACACTTGTTCTTTGCAGAATACCTTTTTTCAGGTTACAGTACAATCGTGTCACATTCTCAATCTGTGCCTCAATACGTCGATGGGGAATTTAACCACCAGGGCGAAAACAACAACTTGGCACCCGGTAATGAAGTTCCAGTCGATGCTAACTCCCAAATAGCGGTCGATGTGGATCAGACCTCTGGCCCATCGAACAGTGTTCGAAGAGAATACCGCTCGGCAAAACAGAACGACGAGGAGGTCGGGATTAGCCTCAGGATGATATTCAACATGTTGCAAGCCCAGCAAGCGGCCATTGCTCAGCTGCAAAATCGGAGCCAAGTTTCGAACGGGATAGGGACCGGCCTTCCTCGGGAAACTATCCCCGAAAATAAACCTATCACAGTGGAACCAAACGAAGGCGGATCAGGGGCAAACGCCGGGATCATGAAAATGCTCGAAGAGTTGACCAGACGAGTCGAGTCAGGCGAGAAGAAGATCGAGGCCAATGATAAAAAGGTAGAAACATATAATTCGAGGGTGGACCAAATACCAGGAGCACCTCCGGTATTAAAAGGTATAGACTCAAAGAAATTCGTATAGAAACCCTTTCCATCAAGCGCCGTCCCAAAACCCATACCGAAGAAGTTTCGCATGCCGGAGATTCCGAAATACAATGGGACATCTGACCCAAATGAGCATGTAACAATATACACATGCGCCATAAAGGGAAATGATCCGAAGACGAGATTGAGTCCGTCCTTTTAAAGAAATTCGGAGAGACCTTGTCAAAGGGGGCAATGACTTAGTACCACAACTTGCCCCCGAATTCCATCAATTCTTTTGCCATGCTTGCGGACACCTTCGTGAAAGCTCATGCGGGTGCCATCAAAGTCGAGACACAGAAATCGGACTTATTTAAAGTTAGGCAAAGAGATAACGAGATGCCCAGGGAATTTGTATCTCGCTTTTAGATGGAACGGATGGACCTACCATCGGTCACTGATGATTGGGCCGTACAGGCCTTCACCCAAGGACTCAACGCTTGAAGTTCAACGGCTTCACAACAGTTTAAGCAAAGCTTGATTGAATATCCGACTGCCACTTGGGCAGATATACACAATCGATACCAATCAAAGATTAGGGTCGAGGACGATCAACTTGGAGCCCCCTCGGGATCCACTTGCCCCATCAGAACTCATGATAGGGTTCAAAGAGATATTTATCGAGAGCCAAGATCGAACAGAGACAGGCATCGACCATATCCTGGAGACCGAAAGGCCATTCCAGTAAGGCAGGGTTCCCCGAGACGAGAAAGGAGGAACGATCTTAATCGGAGTAACCGAGGACCATTGGCGAGAAACAACTTCGAGAGAGCCGCTGGCCATCGAGAAGCACCACGACTGTCGGAATATAACTTCAATGTCGACCCAGCGACTCTCGTATCGGCCATCGGTCGCATTAAGGATACCAAGTGGCCTCAACCGCTGCAATCGGATCCAGCTAAGAGAGACCCCAGTTTGATATGTAAGTGTCATGGTACACATGGGTACAAGATAGAAGACTGTCGACAGTTGAGGGAAGAGGTGGCACGGTTGCTCGAAAATGGGCACCTTCAAGAGTTTTTGAGCGATCGAGCCAAAAACCATTACGGGAACAGGAATAGACCAGTAAACCAGGAGGAGCCTCAACACACGATCAATATGATAATCGGTGGGGTAGATACACCCCAAGGACCGGTATTGAAACGCACAAAAATATCTATCACCCGAGAAAAGCGCATTAGGGATTACGCGATGGAGGGAGCCTTGCACTTTAGCAAGAAGGATGCGGAAGGAATCATACAACCCCATAACGACGCCTTAGTAATATCGGTGCTTATACAAAAAACTAAGGTGAAGCGTGTGTTGGTCGATCCCGGTAGTTCGGCCAACATAACCCAATCATGGGTTATCGAACAGCTCAGTTTGACGAATCGAATTATCCCTGAAGTTCAGATCCTCAATGGTTTCAACATGACTTGCGAGACAACCAAAGGAGAAATAACTTTACCAGTGAACACTGCCGGTACCGTTCGGGAAACAAAATTCTGCGTAATGGAAGGAGATATGAGATACAACGCTTTGCTCGGGAGACCATGGATTCATGATATCAGAGCAGTACCCTCGACACTGCACTAAATGTTGAAATTCCCATTGGCTTATGGGATCATAACTGTTTATGGAGAACAATATGCGGCGAAAGAAATGTTCGCAGTAGAAGAGGCAGTGCCGAAAACTATACCCCCTTCCCAAAGAACCAACTAGCAATCACAGGTACGCCTTCAACAAACGAAGGTGAATAGGAACTTATCGAAGATGATGAATACGGGATTCCCCGGTCATTCGTCGGCCCCGATGAATCCGATGCAACAAAGTCGACGGTCGAGGAACCCGAGAAAATTTCGCTCCAAGAGGATGCATCGGATCGGAAGGTATACCTGGGCTCGGGCTTAAGTTCCGAGCTCAGGACTAAACTTATTCATTGTCTTTCAGCTAATGAAGACTTTTTCGCTTGGTCCCATCTTGACATAACAGGGATACCTCCGGAGATCACGACTCACAAGCTGAGCATCGATCCTAAATTTCGGCCAGTCAAGCAAAAGAGGAGGCCTCAATCCGAAATATTCATCAAAGATGAGGTAACCAAGCTTTTAAATATAGGATCCATTCGGGAAGTTAAATACCCAGAATCGCTATCAAATGTAGTTGTAGTTCCTAAAAAGGGAAATTAGTTAAGAATGTGCATAGATTACAAAGATTTAAACAAGGCACGCCCTAAAGATTCTTTTCCCTTACCTAACATCGATCGCATGATCGATGCCACCGCTGGCCACGAGACCCTTAGCTTTCTCGACGCCTATTCCGGCTATAACCAGATATGAATGGACAAGGATGATCAAGAAAAGACATCCTTCATCACTAAGTATGGTACATACTGCTATAACATGATGCCATTCGGGTTAAAGAATGCGGGGGCTACTTATCAACGCCTAGTAAACAAAATGTTCGAAAAATAATGGAAGTTTACATTGATGATATGTTAGTTAAGTCCCTGCGAGCAGAGGACCATTTGAGTCATTTGCAGGAAACGTTCGATGTACTGAAACGGTACAACATGAAGTTAACCCTGAGAAGTGCGCATTTGGAGTGGGCTCGGGAAAATTCCTCGGTTTCATGTTTTCGAATCGGGGAATAGAAATTAACCCCGAGAAGATCAAAGACATCGAAGACATTACAATTGTGGACAGTGTAAAGGCTGTACAAAAGCTGACAGGTCGGATAGCTGCTTTAGGTCGGTTCATTTCGAGGTCTTCCGATAGAAGTCACCGGTTTTTCAACTTGCTGAAAAAGAAGAACGATTTCTCGTGGAGTCCGGAATGTCAGTGCGTGTTAGAAGAACTTAAGAGGTATCTCTCTAGCCCACCTTTGCTGCATACACCAAAAACGGGTGAACAATTATACCTCTACCTTGCCGTTTCGGAAGTAGCGATGAGTGGGTTCCTGGTTCGAGAAGAACAAGGTACGCAGTTTCCTATTTATTACATCAGTAGAACCTTAGGAGAAGCCGAAACTAGATACCCGCATCTAGAAAAATTAGCACTCGCTTTATCGAGCGCCTTTAGGAAGCTAAAATCCTACTTCCAGTGCCATCCTATATGTGTAGTAACAACTTATCCCCTGAAAATATAATGCATAAGCCCGAGCTATCCGGCCGATTGGCCAAGTGGGCCATCGAAATAAGCGGGTACGATATCGAATATCGGCCCCGAACCTCGATCAAATCTCAAGTATTGGTAGATTTCGTCGCCGATTTTGCGCCGTCACTAATACCCGAGGTTGAAAAGGAATTAATGACCAAATCGGGTACTCCTTCAGGAGTGTGGACCATGTTCACAGATGGTGCCTCGAATTCGAAAGGATCGGGGCTTGGTATCGTACTAAAGCCCCCAACTGGAAACACTATTCGACAGTCTATTAAGACTGTAAAATTAACTAACAATTAAGCGGAGTATGAAGCTATGATTGCAGGTTTAGAGCTGGCCAAAAGCCTGGGAGCAGAGATAATCGAAGCCAAATGCGATTCCCTCCTCGTGGTCAACCAAGTAAACAGGACTTTCGAAGTCAGAGAAGGGCGAATGTGGAGATATTTGGACAAGCTTCAAGTCACGTTGCACAGGTTTAAAGAACAGACTTTATAGCATATACCTCGAGAACAAAACAGTGAGGCCGACGCCCTAGTCAACTTGGGATCATCGGTAGAAGATGAGGAAATTGAGTCCGAAAAGGTCGTACAGCTCTCGAGGTCGGTGGTGGAGGAAGGCCATGCCAAAATTAATTCGACAAGCTTGACCTGGGATTGAAGGAACAAGTATATAGAATATCTCAGCTCAGGTAAACTCCCTTCGGATCCCAAAGAATCGAGAGCATTACGCACAAAGGCAGCCCGATTCTGTTTATCCGATGATGGGACCCTATTCAGAAGGACATTCGGAGGCTCCCTCGCAATATGCTTTGGACCAGGAGATACCCAATATATTTTAAGAGAAATACACGAAGGCTCATGCGGGAATCACTCCGGTTTCGAATCCTTGGTTCGAAAAATAATTCGAGCCGGCTACTATTGGATCGATATGGAGAAAGATGCAAAGGAGTTCGTTGGCAAGTGCAACGAGTGCCAAAGGCATGCACCGATGATCCACCAGCCCGGAGAGACACTGCATTCGGTCCTATCTCCATGGCCATTCATGAAATGGGGAATGGACATCGTTGGCCCTCTCCCTTATTCGCTAGGTAAATCTCAATTCATTCTTTTTATGACTGACTACTTTTCCAAATGGGTCGAAGCGCAGGCTTATGAAAAGGTTAGAGAAAAGGAAGTGATCGATTTCATCTGGGACCATATCATATGTCGATTTGGGATGCCACCGGAGATCGTGTGCGATAATGGCAAGCAGTTCATCGGCAGTAAAGTGACAAAGTTCTTCGAAGACAACAGGATCAAGAGGATCTTATCGACGCCCTATCACCCGAGTGGCAACGGACAAGCTGAGTCGACCAAGAAAACCATAGTTCAAAACTTGAAGAAAAGGTTAACTGACGCAAAAGGAAAATGGAAAGAAATACTACCTAAGGTTCTATGGGCTTACCGCACAACCGAGAAAACCAGCACCGGGGCCACTCCTTTCTCTCTAGTATACGGTGCTGAGGCGTTAATACCGGTCGAGGTAGGCGAACCGAGTATCAGGTTCCGATGCGCAATTGAAGAATCAAATCGAAAAGCTATGAACATCAATTTAGAATTATTGGATGAAAGAAGGGAAACAGCCCTTGTTCGAATGCGGCCCAAAATCAAAAGATCGAAAGGTATTATAACCAGAGAGCCCACCTTCGACACTTCAATATCGGAGACCTGGTGCTCAGAAGAATCACACCCAATACTCGAAATCCGAATGAAGGAAAGTTAGGACCGAACTGGGAAGGGCTCTATACCATCTTGAAGGTCATCGGAAAGGGATCTTACAAGCTCGGAACCATGGAGGGCGAACAGCTGCCAAATAACTGGAACATAAGTCACCTAAAGCGATACTATTGTTAAGGTATTGAAATTTCATTCTTTTTTTTTTTTTTCCGTTTGTTTGTTTTGCTAATGTCTGCAGGTATTAAACGAGGCAATCTCGAACCAGGAAGCACAGGACATTAGGGCTGAAAGCATCGTTGCACTCTTTTTCCCTTCGACCGGTTTTGTCCCAAATTGGGTTTTACGGCAAGGTTTTTAACGAGGCAACCAGTAATCGTGCTAATTTAGATCGGTTGCTCATAGAAGACAATAATATTTGGTGCACAACTTCGGTCAACCATGAATATCAGAAGATCGCTTATCTACTTTGATTCATTGTTTAGCCATTTCAATTCGGGGGAACTTCTCATAGATCGTTAGGAATCAATGTAGGGGTCAAACGGTCTAAAGTACCGTGCCCGAGTCGATTGATCTACCCCCTAAGAAAATTGTACAAGCACCTAAATGCTAGTAAAAGCTTTTCGGCACCAATATCTTGTCTCCGAGCCCAAGGGCCCCTTCAAATTTTATTACATGATCAGAAATTGACATTGTTCAGAACTTCATACGAAAATCGAAGGGAAGTAAGACCTGTTAAGGCAAATCCCAACTTATAAAAGGCTAAGGCCGAACCAAGGAAAACTCGAAGAGGGGTAAGACCGGTTAAGGCAAACCCCAATTTCTTAAAAGGCCAAGGCCTTATCGAGCTAATGAAACTCGAAGGGAAGTAAGACCTATTGAGGAAAATTCGAATTCATAAAAGGCTAAGGCCGAATCGAGTTAGACTCGAGGGAAATTGAAATCTGTTAAGGCAAAACTCCGATTTCTTAATGGGCCAAGGCCACGTCGAATTAATAAAATTTGAAAAGGAATAAGACCTATTAAGGCAAACCTCGACCCCCTTTCGAGGCTTAGGCCTTATCCAATCGGCCGTTAAAGGGGAAAATCTAATGAGAAATAAGCTAAGTCTTAACTAAGCCTGAAGGGCAGAAAATTCTACAAATTGAATTATCAGAATAGGTCGAACAAGAAAGGAAGATAAAAGAAAATATTTTATATATATGAAGCAAAGTATGTTACAAAAAGTGAGAATCCTAGAAATACATATTATACAACAGATGGCATCAATCAGAATTCTCGGAGTCTTCTTCTTCTTCAGGGAACGCCCTCTTTCTAGCATCGGCTTCGATCCTTGCTGCGTCATCAACCTCAGTGGATAGATTGAAGCCTCGAGCTTGTAACTCCTCGAGAACTGAAAGGCGGGTTTGGCACTTGGCATACTCAACCAGAATCTTTGATTGCTCTTGAGCAGCCTCGGCATCGGCCCTGTATTGAGCTATTAGATCATCGACATCAGCTTTGGACGTGGCAATCTCGGATTTTGCCGATTGCAGCTCGTTGACCAGAATATCATGATCCGAGGTAAGCGCCTCGACTTGGGATTAAGTGTATCGGTGCTCTTAGTCAGAGTCCCGACTTTCTCTTGTGCCTCCGAGACTTGTTCTTCCAAAGAAACCACACGAGCCTGGAGGGTCTCCTTTTCCGAGGTCAGCAGATTGGCCTTAGCTCTCCATTCGCTGGTTTCTGCCTTGGCCTCGCTCAATGTGGATCGGAATTGATTTATTCGGTCAAGTTGCTGCTCTATCTGGTCGAGTGTATTAGCATTCTCCCTGGGCATGAAGTCTAGCTCAACCTGAAGGGTTGACATCTCCCCCTCGAGTCGCTGACGACGTGCCTTTTCTTCCCTTAGTCGAAGAAAAGCCTCATGATGAAGCATCGAGGACTACGAATATGAAAGAAAATAAAACAGTCAGTACAGATTGAAAAGCAAAATAACAAACACCAAACAAAGCCTGTAAGAAGTTTTATCTTATTTTCTGCTTGTTGAGCTTCATTGAACAAGCAGGTCTCATCCACCTCATCCATTGCAGCCTGATCTTCCTTGGTCACCAGACACCGAAGATAGCTAGCCACGCTCACGGGCGCGGCAAGAGCCCTAGCGTCTTCAGGAATGGCAAACTTTATTACCCTCTTTCGATCAAGATTGGAATTCGGAGCAGGAAATCTATCGACCAACTTGGGACCGAAAGATACCCTGCTCGTCTCGGCGGAGGGACTCTTCCTTGGCACTTCGAGCCCAAAGGTGTCAGCCGATGGTACACCGTCAAAAAAGGTCTTCAAAGGGCCCTTCCGGTACGTGGTCTTTGCTCGGCAAATGCGCCCTTGCAGCTCGGGCTTCATTGAAGGTTGCCTTCGAGAAAGAAGGAGAGTCCATTGCTTCTTGGGGACCCGAGGTTCCCTGCACGGCCTCCCTTGCATCGGCAGAAACCCCAGTCCTCGCCCCTACATCGAGGCCCTCTACTTGATGAATACGAGCTTCATCGGTCCTCGCCCCTGCATCGAGGCCCTCTACTCGATGAATACGGGCTTCATCGGTCCTCGGCTCAGGGACTGCCCGGAGATGGCTCGTTGCTTGAAATACCAAGGCCTCTATCTTCCTCGGAATCATCACTCAATCGGATAGCCAAGTCGGTTATTTTGGTCTTACGAGCTATGCTCTTCTTCTTAATTCTTTTTTTCTCGGGCCCAGAAGAACCGGGGGCTTCTTTTCTCTTTTTCTCTCCTTCCTGCTCCGAGACAGGAGGAGTGCAGGGAACCTCTCTACCGGGGGACGACGGCCTCAATTCAGCGTCCTTCGATAGACCTGCAAAGGAAGGAGGAAATGAATTAGCAGCAGCACCGATCACATAAAGCATGAAATATAAGCTTTATCGGTCTCACCATGATTTTGGCCTCCCATAGGCCTTTCGATATCTCACGCCAGGCGCGCTCTGAGTAGGCCCTTTGAGCTACCACCTTCTGGACCCACTCTTCCAAATGCTGGATCGCAGCCGGCATTTGAGAAACGGATACATCTTACAAAATAAGAAGGCATTAATTGGTGTTTGCAGGAATTGCAGAGTTTGTCGCCAGTTGGTACATGAAAAGACCTTTTTGATACTGGCCACGTGCGTCATCATACTGCCGTCATTTATCAACAAGACGTTTTATGTTATCTGATTTGACGTTTTGAATTCCGTGTCGCTTACTATAAGTATGTCTCCACTTAACCTAATCTTGAAAGCGGCGGCTTATATCGTTTCTTGTCATTACTCTCCAAAAAAATGAGGGGACTATTTGTATGGGGTCGAACCCGATCGCTTGCATAGGAAATACCGGTTTTGGGATTCGATGACCAACGTCGATTGAAGTCGCCAACCGATAGGTCGAGACCGGAATATCGAGTATAAAAAGCCCGAGACCAGATGTCGTCAGAACGAAGCTCGAAGCCATGGCGCTCGAGGTGAGATCGTCGAGGCCGATCAGGGTAAAACATCCCATGGTAAACTTATCAGATTTGCGTAACTGAAGGACCAGAAATCTTGTGATATATAAGCATCTCGGCGGGAATCGCGGCTCAAATCAATAAAGACGTTGAATCCATTAATTCTAGGGATATCTTACCTTGTAAATGAGATTTTTACCTTGTATAGAATTCTTCACCTTTCCTATATAAACAGATAGCCCCATTTGTAAAAGGGACACGATATACAATCAATATACAAAAGCTATAGTCTACTTTGCTTGTTTATCTGCTTTATATTTTATTCCACAAGGCTTCTAACACAAGAAGATTACTCAATATTGGCGGTTTGCTTTTTCCTTATTCATTGAATTTAGTCTTTATTTTCGTTTATTCTTTAATTGTATTAAATTAGATCGCGTATCCTTAAAATCACATATAAATTTAATTGTTACTCGTAATCAAGGGTAAACAGCCATTAAGTAACTAATACCACAAAATAAGAAGAAAAAAAAAGAGGTCAACAAAAAATTCATTTTTCAACATTCAATGTTTAACAAATGTCCAAATTCGATGACATTTAAAATCATTCGTCTTGTACTCAGGCGCTGTTATGTTTTACTTTGAAAATTAGCTTATTGCTCCTGCTATATAGGGATTCTCAAAATCAGAGATCTCTTCAATTTCCCCCCAAGACATATCACATATGGCTAAAGGTGATCTCTCTTGCCTAAATCTCAGTACCCTGAGCTGATTTGACGACGTTATATAAGAAATTGGAATTCTCAACTAAGTTTAATTGTTTAATCATCATATCGTCGTATCATATCATATTATATTATAAGAAAATTATGCGACATATCAAACAATTATATTATATTTATCGTTCGGAACTATACTCCAGAAAATTGCCATTCATACTTATATTTAATATTGTAGCAAAATATCCACCTGAAAGTATTAAAACAAGAGATCAATTGTCTTCAACTAAAACAAAAGAACAACAGACTCTCACAGCTCCCTATATTTCGCCTAAAGAAAAGCTTGATTTTACTCAATATGTTGGTTTTTATTTTTTATCCTCTAGGGTCAAGCTATGATCGCCCATGTTAGTCATGTAATCTATATTTTAAGGTAATTCTCGTATTATTTTGCATAACTATGTTCACAATTCTTTTGTTTTTGTTTTTTTGTGTTGTATTTTACAATAGAACATACTTCAAGAACAATCATTATAATAAAAAAATAATGTGTGATATAATCATATAACATATTTATATCTCATAACATTAATATAATTTAATTGCAAAATATATCTACATATATCTAATTATTTTGAATTCAGCACCATATCGCTTACACAATTTATCATTTTCAGCTAGCATTTTTCTCCTTTATTTAAGTTGTTTTAAAAATTTTGTATTGCTTGATATGAGATAGAAATATATATGTAATGCAGGTGCCTAAAAACTAATTAGCTAAAAAGCCTACAAAAAGTCCTGCTTTAACGCTAGATAACGTTTTTTTCCGGTGAACTAGATATAATAATATTATCAACAGTGCTGGAAAATTACATTATTAGCAAGGGAATCAGAGTTCCCTCGAGTAGTAGCAATACCGGTAAGTGTATCAATATTACAAATGTTGATTTTCCTCCTAAAAACAGTTCCTAAGATGTTTGTCTACACTGCCTCGTTAACAAACACTGGAGGAACTATCAAAAACTGAGTATTTTCAAAGCTTCCTGTTTTTGCTCCTTTCTTCGCGAGGAGGTCCGTCACTTGATTGTGCTCCCTATAGCTATGCCCTATGGCTGGATTCCCCAACTGCTCCATCATTGACCTGCAATCATAGATTATGGGGTTGTGGGTCATATTGTCATTTTTTATCATGTTTATTATCTCACTAGGATCTGTATCAATCACAATTGGAGAGAGCATATGATCAATAGCAATTCTTAAGCCCTGCCAAAGAGCTTAAAGCTCCGCTGTAATACCAGTTGTGTTAGTTAAATATTTCATGTAGCCCATAACCCAGTCCCCTCTATTATTCCTAAAGACATCCCTTATACCCCTTGCCCAATTGAAGCACAAACAGCTCCATCAATGTTAAGCTTTAGTGTCCCAGCCTCTGGTAGTTGCCATTTGAGGTTTATAGTAACTTTTTCAGGGAGTGGATTCTGCCTAGCAGCTACATGACAATACTCAACTGTAATAGCAATTGCTTGTTGGATAGGGATGTGGTTCTTTCTCTTTTCCAACACATTTGTGTTTCTAGTTTTCTAGATGCTCTAGAAACAAAAGGGGAGCAGCATTTTCCAGTCAATACAGGCATTAAAAGGGATATGCTGAAGTCTATTGCAATCCTCCCATTTTTGTATTGTGAAAGAATTTTGGGGGATGTTCTGATTATTGGTGCTGGCCTTAACCAGGTTAATCCATAAAGCCTTGGCATTGGGACAATCAAAGAAGATGTGATTTATATCCTCTACATGCCCGCCACAGTAGGAGCCGTTAGGGGCTATATTCAGGACAATGTGGTGGAGATAACTTCCAGTGGGAAGTCTATTTTTGATTCATCAGCCATGTGAAGAATTTGATCTTCTTAGGAACCTTCCGCTTCCAAATCCAACCATAGAGATCTTCTTATAACGACCCGACCGGTCGTTTTGAGCATTTGCACTTCACTCGGCAGTTTGAGGGCGTGAGTAACTTTTCAGGTTATTCGAAAGTGATTTAGAAGAATGAATTTCATGTTGAAGCTTTAAGTTGGAAGAGTTTACCAAGTTTGACTTTTTAGCATTTGACCCCAGGTACGGAGTTTTAATGGTTCTGTTAGGATCGGATGTTGATTTCGAACTCGGACGTATGCCCGGATTTGCAATTGGATATTTCTAGAAGGATTCGGCACTAATTGGCAGAAGTTGAAAATTTTAAGGTTTGGAAAGTTCATAAATTTGACCGGAAGTTGACTTTGAGGATATCGGTTAGGATTGTGATTTCGGGAATTGGAATAGCTTTGATATATAATTTGGGACTTTTGTGCAAAATTCGAGTTCATTCTGGGTTGATTTGATATGTTTCGGCACGAGTTTTAGAAGTTGAAAGTTCAAAGTTCATTCAAGTTCGAATTGAGGTGTGATTCGTCGTGTCGATATTGTTACGTATGATTTGAGGCCTTGAGTAGGTCCGCGTTATGTTATGGGACTTGTTGGTGTACTTAGGACGGCGTCCCGAGAGGCTCGGGCGTGTTTCAGAATGATTTCAGGCCATTTTCCTTCATGTTCTCTCTGCTGGTTGCTGCTGGTTGCTGGTGTTTCAAACCTTCTTCGCATCGCGAAGACTAGGCCGCGATCGCGTAGTGTATTAAAGGAGCCAGTCATTTTCCTTCATCGCGTTCGTGACAGTGAAACCGCATTTGCATACCTTTGTGAAGCTTGGGCATCGCATTCGCGTAGTGCAGATATGAGAACCTGGGGACGGGGGAGAATGCCTTCGCGTTCGCGAAGTGGATGATGCGATCGGCTAATGTTGGAACTGTTGTAAATCACGCTCGCGAGGGATATGCCGCGAACGCGTAGAGTATTTTTGGTGGTAGATTATTTTGTTCATCGCGAACACGATGAATTTTTCGCGTTCGCGTAAGCGGAATGCCTGGGTAGAATTATAAGTACTCTATTTCGGGGGTTTAAGCTATTTTTATATATTTGGAGCTTTGGAGCTCGTATTGAGGCGATTCTTGAAGCAATTTTCACCATATGGATTGGGTTAAGTGTCCTCTACTCATTTTTAATTTTATATCATGAATCTACCTTCATTTTTGGCATTTGATCGAGGGTTTCAAAAGAGAAATTGAGGGGAGGGGGAGGGTTTTACTAATGTTTCATAGAGCGAATTGTTGAGTTTTGAACATCGATTTGGAGTCGAATTTGAATGAAACTAGTATGGTTGGACTCGTAATTGAATGGGTTGTTAGATTTTGTGTGTTTTATCGGGTTCCGAGGTACGAGTCCGGGTTTGACTTTTTGGCTGATTTTGGAATTTTGAGTAAAGATTTAACCTTTATCAATTAGAATTGTTTCCTTAGGCTTTATTTGATGTATTCGAGTTGTTTTTGGCTAGTTTCGAGCCGTTTGGAGGTCGGTGCGCGCGAGATGGCACTTTTGGAGCATCGCTTGACTTGCTCGGTATTGGATTTGGCTTGTTCGAGGTAAATAACACTTCTAAACTTGGTGCTGAGAGTATCAACCCTGATTATACGTGTTATGTGATTTGTTTGGAGGTGACGCACATGTTAAGTGACGGGCGTGTGGGCGTGCACTGTAGAAATTGAGACTCGATCAATTCCATAGAGCTGTGTAGTCAATTAACTTGTAATTTTTCATGTATTTTTCATGTGTTAGAGAAACTGAGCTGTGATTCATGTTAGAAATCATGCTTAGGCAAATGCTGGTATTATTGGGACTCACTGAGGTCATTTATGTCGTCGAATTATATGTTTAAACTGTAATTTCGTACTCAGTCATATACATTCATTGCATATCATATCTCACTTTCTGTTGTTATTTATTGATATATCATATCATCATTTTTGGCTAGTTTCATGACATTGTGAGCCCGAGAGACTGGAGAATGATGACAGGCTAAGGGCTGATTGTGAGTGATATTTATGGGGATCGGGCTGCACGCTGCAGCATATTTTTATTTATTTATGCCTAGACCTGGCTTATTGTAATACTCGTCATACCAAAAAAAAGGCAATTAAGTAATTCACCAAAAAAAAGAAAAAGAAAATAAACAAACAAAAGGGCCGAAGCCCACCAAATGAAAATCTGGCAAAAAAAAAAAAAGAAAAAAAAGAAAAGGGCTAAGGGAAAGGGTCCGCAGCAGACAAATAGAGAAAGGGGATTTGGGTGAAATCCTAATTAAATTAAAAGGGATTAAGGGAAGGGGAAACCAACCGCAGCAAGATAGACAAAGGAAGGGTTAGGTATTGAAGCATATCAAGCTTTGACAGAAGCTATTCAACACAGTAGAAGGAAAAAGAAAGGAAGGGAAACAAAGCAAAAGCTTCTGCCGCAACTAAACCTATCGGCAAAGGTTTTAGATTCATCAAATAATCGAAACCAAATAACAAGAAGCTTTAAAGCTTAAGTGAATTGTGGCAGCTTGCTTTCAACTAAAGAATGGTAAGTTCTTCTCTATAGTTTTGTTTCTCTGGTTCTTTGATTTATGAAACTTTATAGGGTACTGGGAATTTTATTTTTACTATGTACAGTAGTTCTATTTGGTTTAGACTTATGCGCCTATCGGGTGTCATGTGGTATTAAAATCAGATGAATATATTCTATGAAACGGTTGGAATTGATAGATTATAGATGAATTTGAGTGAAACCCCTTACAGAAAGTTGCTTCGATGATGACATAGTAAAATTATTTAACTTAAGCAGGTTTTAGAAGTTTTTAAAAGCAATCTGGAATTTATGGTTTCTACAGTAAAATCTCAAAAGTTTACATATGACTTAAGGAGCATGATAAAGATATAAAATAATTTTCCCGTGGTCTGGACAAATCCAACTCAAGAAAAATAATTGAGAACCAACGTGAAACTCCAAGAGTTGGATATTGTAAATTAGTTACGGATTAGAATAAACAAAAAATTGATACGATATCGATATGATGTGATTATAGATTGATTGAAGCAAGTTGTACGAATTGCTCGAGGTGAAGCATTTGGAATTTCGGCACGAGTACTGTGAGTTAGTAATCTTACCGCAATTTGTGTTTTCATAACTTGCTGATTTACACATGATTTTTAATATGAATACGTTACCTATTATTTTGAGTTGCATGTGGGACAAATCTTTTACTCGATATGAGACCGAAATAGTTATTTGAGATGAGTACCATGATTTTAAATATTTTCGTTGTCACTAGATCTGTTTTACCGTTACTTGAATTTACTGTTATCGAAAGGAAATTATATGATTTGATAAGAACTGAAATACCCTATATTGTTTTAAAATAGTTTCTACGAGTATATACGGATTACAGAAACAAGTATAAATGGGAGTAGGCATTGAAGGATCCCCTATCTAACGGCGGGTTCGTTAGACCTGGTGCACCTTGTAATTACTGATTACCTTATAGCCCTCGCTAGTGGGAAGGTAGAACTAGCATACCGTTACCGATTTTCCTCGAGTAGGGACTACCATTATATATGACTTTTGGTAAAAGAAGTCCACAGTTATACCAATTACATGATCCGTTCATTGAAACTTCCCAAAAATGTGAATACTGATATTATACAGTGATTATCGAGCTTATTACTAAATTATTAATTATATTTTACTACAAGAAAAGCGTGATGAGACTGAAAGTTATTTATTGTTTCTGAAAGGGCATTTTTATGTTATTTTCTCTTTGAGATACTAGCATGTTTCTGACTTGTCCCCAAATAAAAACGGTTATGGTTAAGTGTTATTACTCACTGAGCTAGCGACTCATTCCCCGCTAATTTTTTTTACAGAGACAACAGTTGACGCAGGCGAGGATCTCGTCAATTAGAGCGCACATGTTGATATTTCTCGGTGAGCCTCGCACTTGTTCGCGTGGGCAGAGATTTTACTTATTGTTATGGTCTTTTCATTGAACTCTTAGAGTCGCTCCATAGTCATTATTTTAGTGTCATGAGTATTCTTTCGTTATTATAGTCTTATGTTGAGTATCGTTCTCATTTATCAAAGTTGAAGATAAATTAGTATTTCTAGTGGTTAGTTGGTGGTTTAGTTATGGTGGAGACTTGTATTGGTTAATTGACAAGTTGTCAATTGTTTGGTATAATATTAGGATGTTTGATTGTTGATTTGAGACAGAAAAGTTTTTGGGATGGTCCAAACACAGGGGAAACTCTGTCCGATTTTCTGTAAAATTTTCGATGAGGCTTACTTGGGAGCACTTGCTCCTAAGCGCCAGCATAATCCTAAATTGGGTCGTGACACTTATCATAGCGATTGGGCTGAAGGAGCCCCTCTGGAGTCTGCACACCCACAGTGAGTGCAATGGATATTATAGTTAGGATGGAGTTCCCTGGGCATAGAGTTGCCCTATATATTCACATTTGGGATGGAGTTCCCTGGGCATGGAGTTGCCCTATACATTTATATTGAGGGATGGATCTTCCCTAGGCTAGACCTGCCTCGTACATTACTGAGTGATTGAGTACTCTGAGCCATGCGTTCGCGAAGAAGAGAGGCAGGCTGGGAGGACCTCACGCGTTGGTCTACGTGTTCGTGAGTGAGGCTTCGCATTTGCGAAGCCTAGGATCTTTTGGTCATCACGTTGGCAAGGGGATCCTTGCGTTCAGGTAAGAGCAAAACTGGGCAGTAGCATTTTTTGCTTCGCGAACGCGAGGCAATTTTCACGTTAGAGAAGAAGGAATCATTGAGCAGCAGACTTAAGTTCAATCGAGGGTTTATTTCATACTTCACAATTTGGACTTAGAGAGCTCAGTTTGAGGATAAATTTCGAGGAATTTTCAGAGGGATTGTTGGGGTAAGAGTTCTTAACTCGATTTTGATTACATTCCACCATTCTATCATTGATTGTATCATGTAATTAGGGATTTGGGGTGAAAATTTTGGAGAAAAAGTGTAGAAGTTCTTAGACTAAATTTTTGAGTTTTGAAAGGCGAAATGAGGTCAGATTTAAGTAATTCTTGTATGGTTAGACTCGATATCTAATGAGTGTTCGAATTTTATAATTTTGGTCGGGTTACTAGACGTAGGCCTGGGTCGAATTTTTGGGGCGATTTTTCAATTCCTTGCTAAGATTATAATTTCATTATTTAAATTAGTTTCCTATAGTTATATTTATTGTATAAATATCTTTTTTGCTAGATTCGAGCCGTCCGGAGTTGAAAAACTGAGGGAAAGGCCTTCTAGTTGATTAATTTAGCGTGGTTTGAGGTAAGTGACTTGTCTTGTGTGGGGGAAATTCCCTTTATGATTTGGTATTGTTGTGATAATTATGATATGTAAATGCCATGTACGTAAGGTGATGAGTGCGTGCACGGGCCAAATGTTAAGATTTCGATTTTAGCTACGTAGTTTCCTTTTCATGCTTTAATTGAGTTACTTTATCATGTTATAGTTACCATGCTTAGTCTAATTTCACATGTCTACTTGTCTTATCTCTTATTTGCAACTTGTACTACTTGTTTAGTTGAATTACTTGCTTTCTTAATTCCGTATTCGTTATTTATCTATGGGATTCTTTACTTGAAATTTGCTATCCTTGAAATATCTTGTTGTTGAGTTTGGTGTTGCGTTGCAAGGGTCGTGGTTTATATTGAGGCAAAGTGTAAGTTGTGAAACATCATTTTATTGAGTTGTTATGTTTTGGCATTTGTGTTATTGTTGAGAAGATTGTTTGGTTGTTTGCACGAGGTTTTTGCCGTGCTGTTGTTACTAGTTGCACGAGGTTTCTGTCGTGTTGTTGTTACTAGTTGCACGGGGTTTCTGTTGTGCCGTTGGTACCATTGATACGCATGCGGTGGTATAAGGTCTGGGTGTTGAAACACATGCGGTGAGATAAGGTGGGCTTGATACACATAGCTAGTAGGGGAACTACTAGAAGCCATACGGTGTGATAAGGTGAGCTAAAACGCAGGGTGCTATTTTGGGGAAAATGATTTTCAAAACTAAATGTAAAGGCCCCCGCGGTGGGACTACGAGGCGGTACCTCGGGAGTGCTCCTGTTGATCTTTCTCTATTTGCTGAATTTTGTTTGGTTGTTGTTTTTCTTAACATGTAAAATTCTTATTTTTCTTTCGTGTTGTATTAGCTGCCTTGATTCCGTGTTGTTATCTTTTCGTAAATTCTTTATTGTTTCACTTCCCTGTAATTACCATCATATCATTATATCTTCTGTCTTATTTCTTATTATCTTCAGTAGGACCTTGACCTGATATCGTTACTACACTATCGATGTTAGGCTAGGCACTTACTGGGTGCCGTTGTGATGTACTCATACTACGCTTATGCACATGTTTTTGTGCAGAACCAGGCACATCTTATCGGTCCCGGTATTAGCACGGTGAGTTGATTCGTTTGGAGACTTCAAGGTAGTTCTTCCTTGTTTCTTTACATTTTTGTGGACAGTGAGTATAGGATTGTAGGTACTGTATCTAGAGCTTGTGACTTATATCTCACCAGGTTTTGGAAATTGTACATATTGGGTTTACAGTTTATTTACGATATTGTTGGAGTTCTGAAATTCTAAGCTTTTATTTACTATTTCCGCATGTTGTTTAGGCTGACCTAGTCTTAGCGACTAGGTGCCTTAACGACATCCTACGGAGGAAAATTGGGATCGGGACAAGTACCCAATTACGCTATTCTTAGATTTTGTAATGGTTTCCCAATTAACCATGTGGAGCTTTCTCTTTTCAGTAGTAGTGTCCCAGATAAAATTCCTTTGAATTTTATCAATCTGGTTGTTTATTTTAGAGGGAAGCTTAATATTCTGCATAACATGGCTAAGAATGCTACTCAGGCTAGCTTTAGCTAGAGTAGTACGGCCAGTGAAGTTTCTCAGCATAGTAGCATTCGGACATCTGGGATTAGGCAAAGGTAGGTTCTGTTAACCTCATGGGGCATGATGCCAGATGAAAACACCGACATGCAGTAGTTATTTATCTTGTTGGCCAGGATGTGCCAATGTTTCTGGTGGAAGAGAGGATGAAGCCCATCAGGACCTGGAGCCTTCATAGGCTTAAAGGAGCTTAGGGCACAACTAATCTCAGACAGCTTTAAAGAGAAATCCAAAATTAGCTTGACTCTGTTATCAAGGACATAGGGTCTATCTTCACTATAGGATGAAGTCCTACTGGATTGAATGTGTTCAGTGGTAAAAATATAGAAAGCCCAACATAAAGAAAGCTTGAACACGTTGAGTGACTAAACTTTCTGGGAAACATGAATCCTCATGTCGATAGCCTTCGCCAAAGATAATGTTTGCTCCTGAATCCTGTCAAAGGTTGTACATTGTCCAAAGAATTTTGCATGATAGATTCAACAGTCAACAAGACTCAATTCTATCGCATTCAATTAACATGCATTCACAAACCTCAAAGGAGAAACAAGGTAGGCATAAAGTTAATGGCAATTGGCAATCCATATCAAAATGAGTTGAAAGTAAATAAATTTTATTCTCACTTAGTAATCTCTTGGTGGTTTTTAGTTGCATACTTTGTGAAATCACAGGCAAAACACTTTTTTCAATGTACGACGTGGCAAATCTATTTCATGGTAAGAAGTTCAAATCCTTAGAGTAACCTTCTTTGTGTAAATGGGCCAGAACTCACAAGCATCACAAAACCATAGAAGCCCTAATGATTCATCTTGATAAGGTTCATTGGTTTACATGGTAGTCCACTAATGGGCTTTTTTCATGGGCTCCAACCTTGGGCCTTAGCTTAAATCTCTCCCTTCTTCCTCATAATATATTGGATGGACTTATTTATTGATCACCATTTAAACTTTGACCCCAATAAGAAAAGTCCTTAAAAAATAGCCTTCGGCGAAAATTTTGAAACACGCTAGTCAGAATTTTAAAAGTGATTCTGCCAATCGTCATAATTTTAAAGCACTAGGCATTCAGCCATAATGCTACAAAATTATGGTAATCCAAAAAGGTTAAATTTTTAGCATTGTAGCTAAAAATTCTGGTGATCGTCAAAATTTTATCATAAAATCATACAATCGCCATAACTTGCTGAAATTCTGACAAGCATACTTTAAAATATGTTGTCAGGCTATGTTCCAAAATTTCTATTATCGGAGTTAAAAAATTAATAGTCGCACAAAAGTATCATATTTTTGTTATTTCCCCTTTTCTTCTTATTTCGTTTTCTCGGGATTAACATAAAATCCACGATTGGTTCCAAACTACAACAACATTAAATGCATTATTTCCCATCTATAATAATTTCAGAACTTAGATTTTGCATTACTAGACTTCTCTCACTTGGTTTTGGTCAAAACGTTAGGAAAAATTAGTGATGTCATTTGAAAATTTTACTTTTTCAGTTTTGGCAACGACATTACTTTACTTATATACATACGGTTAAGAAACAAAGCTCAAAGTAACAATACGAAATAAGGAGAAAGAGATGAGAGATTATTATTTCTTCCATGTAATTAAATGTGTACAATTTTATTTCTCATCCTCTATTTATAGTTTTACATAGAGGTATACAAAAAAATGCCATAAACATGACATTAGTCATTTGAGATCATGGAAAAAGATTATGGAGGTATGAGTTATAACCATAACTCCATAAGTATTGGAGTAGTGGGAGTTATGGAGATAACTGAGAAGAGTAGTGGGTATTACTCCTTTATGAGTTATAGACATCTACCATTAGATAATTATTTATAACATTCCCTCTTGGATGTCCATATATAATGCGCCTCATTAAAATCTTACTAAGAAAAAGCCCCATGAAAAAAAATCTTAGTGAAAGAAAAAGAGTACACATATCTTGTAATACACATTGTCTGCTGCCTCGTTAAAAATCTTGCTAGGAAAACACAGTGGGATAAAACCTCAGCTAAGGAAAAAAGAGTGCATCGCGTATGTGCCTCTCCCTGATGAAAACATCACTTTATTTCTCGGAGACGACGAATTCCAAGCTTGTATAACAACTTCTCTAATGTTGGGATCGGCAATGCCTTAGTGAATTATTTCGCCAAATTATCACTTGAATCAATTTCTTGAACATCTATTTCATCATTCTGTTGAAGACCGTCTCTGCAAAAAAACTTTGGCGAAATGTGCTTTATTCTGTCTCTTTCAATATATCTTTCTTTCAATTGAGTTATGCAAGCAGCATCGTCTACAATATTATTGAAATCTTCTCTTCAAAAAAAAAAAAAATCACAAGTCGCATTCGTGTTGAGTCACTTAATGTATAAGCTGTTCGTATCTTGGTACGAAGAACGAACTTCATGTAATGCCCTGCATTTTCATAACCAACAAAACTTTAGCAATATTTGTTAGAATAAACAAATTTATATATGTTATACTCATGGTTCTAGCAAGATACATTAGTGCACCAATTGCAGTACTAGACACAAAAATAAATCATGTACGTCATGATTGCTCTAATTCATACAAGGATTTGCTGAAATTTTATTTAATAAACTTTTTGGGAACCTTAATATGCTTAAGAATAGTTTAAATCCTTCAATGATTTTTATATACGCATATCAAATTTTCAGGTATCGCCAGACTAGAATCTGAAAGCAACTGCATCCACCACAAGAGAACATGTTTCCATCTAATCAATGCCAGGACATTTACGAAAAGTCTTGTGTCACCCCACTGGCTTTATACTTTCAGGTGTTAGGACTATTAGTCCAAAACTTTACGTTTTCCAAGGGAAGTCAATCTCGATTGCGTATTTTTCATTGACCAATCATTTATTTGTCCATATTCTATGACATATTTGAGTTCAAGATCCTAGTCAATATTAAAAATTGAGCGCTACATTATATTAACAACATCGTCGACAATCATTTTGCACCGGCTCCATCATCACTCAATAAAGATAAAACTTATCGAGATCTCATTATTTTCAGGTACCTGAGCCTCTCCCATGATGTCTTATAAGGTGTTATGTCATGGTGCTCTTATAAAGCACTTGCCTCCTTATTATGACTATCTTGAATATTTGCTGCTCTCCTTCTTCAAGGAGTTTTATTTTTAGAACCGATTAGTCTATTACGCTTCATGCGTACCATAAACTCTGTTCATCATGGACGTTATTCTATTTGGGGCATTAGCAGCTGAAATATGACATTTAGCTGGGTCAGCAAATGCGTCTGACAATATTTTGCAAAGGAATGATCACTAGAACTTTAAGTTCACAATTTCTTGTACGAGGATTTAGATGTATTCATAATAATTCATTCTACATAGCACTTTTTCAGCTGCCCATTTTCTCCTCCTAATGTTGGAATCACTAACATATTTTTCAACCTTCTTTGGGAACCCATCTTTGTGCATTGTTGTGGTATAATTAAATCATATAGCACATCCATATTTCTATATGGAAATTATTTGGTTCCTGACCCTGAACCAGTTATGATGGGAAAAATTTATCATAACTTTGCTAGATGCGTACAAATGCTGCTGTATATTTAATAATACATCTTATACCAAATTTCTATTTGAGAGTTTTGTTTTCATAACTAATGGTTTAGCTATAATTGGAGGCATACAATTTCTGCTAAACCAACTTGGATTTAACGAGCATTATCAAGATATATCATCATATTTTACATTTTGAAATTGTGCTATAATAATTTGAGCAAGCAACCTTGTTAAAGCCAAAGTGCAAGTTGATAACAAACGCACATGTGACCACACAATAGATGCATCTATTAAAATCATATAATAGCAAATAGTCCACATGGCAGGTGACTAAGCCTATAAATATATCACCTTTTATTCGTTCAAGAAATCAAGGGATTCAATCCCAACCTTAGCTGGTATATCATGAGAATAAGCAGCACAAGAGAATTCTTGAAAAATCTTCTATTTCTTCAATATATGCCAATATGAATTCTCAATTAATTTTTAGCATCAATTGAACCAGGATGGCCAACCAGTCATGCCAACTAATATTTATTTCAGTAAACCTCTAGTTTACTTCTGACATGTGATTGCATCATCATGCTTATACTTGTGTAGTACAAATAGAAGAAAAGTCGGGTAACTTTTTATATTTACCAGTATGATTGTAGTAATATGAAGATATTCAATCTTCCTTTCATTAGTCTCAGTATGCCAACCACTTTGGCTTATACATTTGAAACTCAAAAAGTTTCTTTTGAGACTTACTACAATATTAATGTCATGAACAATTTCATTCATCCGGATAGTAACAACTTAATTCTTCTGGAGCTCTTAATTAATTTTGTACTACAAGATCTTTTGTCACACCATTCATATGGTAAATGTCTCCATCACGGAGAAAATCATACCATAATAAATTATCATGATCAAAGTCATCATAAGCAAAACCATTTCTTGCTTTACTTTTGCCTTTAATAACTTTTTATAAATCATGGTAAAATATTTTTGGTGCACCACATGTACGCGACCAATAACATATTCGTGTAACCACACAATAATGTTCATTTTTTTTTTCTCTTAAACCTCCCGTAGAGGTAAGCTGTAGTATTTATTCAACCATGCATAAACAAGTTCTTATGCATAATTTGTATTATATATATATATATATACATATATATATATATGTATATATATACATATATATATATATGTATACATACATATATTCACATTTACTTTCAGGAATGAGTCTGCATTTACAGTGCTTATCACAAGTCACATTTTCAAGGACCGGACCATAATCATTTGAACGTGCCTCATATTTACATACCACATTAATGGCAAATATTTCCTTCACTTTATGAAGGATTATTTTTGAGAACTCTTATTATTCTCTATTTTATAATTACCATAATGATGACTCTTGTTATTTTTGTTTTTGGCGCGCCCGCGTTCATTGGTCAACCACTATCAGATTCACTTAAAAAATGGAGCATATCAAGTGGGACAAACTTCATGCCTTTTCATGAAAATATATAGTTTTTCTTGAGTAATTATTATATCATTAAATAGTGCATTTGGACTTAAACCGATGGTCTTACCGCAATCAATATCATCACTATATTCAATCATCATAAAACTTTTAACTATTATCCCTTTCAAAGGTTATAAGTATAAACTCGTCTAGTGATAAATAATACTTAAGTATTCGCATCACTTTATTACATATTTAATTTGATACAACATATGAACTATATTATTAGAAGAGGAAGCCAATTAGTGGGTATCCATGCAATCTCATATCTCAATCAAGATGTTAAAGCACATCAAATATTATTGGTCTCCAAATTAATTATTTTTGAAGATGATATTCGAAAAATAATCAACCTCGATAGACGGTATGTGCATCTAATTAATTAATATGGATCATAATATAACTGACATTATCTTCATGTGCCTAAAGCAGAAGATTAGCGTAATACATTTTCTTTGCTAAAATAGAAAACTAAGTGTTTGACAAAAGTTTTTCTTGTTCAAAGAAGCGATATAATCATATCACAAAGCCAAACAAAAATCGAAAAGTGAAATCCCAACATAATATTACGAACAAATTAAAATTCTAGAAGTAATATGGCTACTCCTCCAACATGGTCATGTGACATAAGTATTATGAGTTAGAAATCACCTTTTCCGGATTAATGGTATTTAGCTCTAACATGCTTGAAATTTAATTTCATGAGAACTCTAAGATACAGTAATTATTACCTTCCTAATATACATGTATAACTTTTATAGTTATTATAGTATAACTTATAGAACCACTAAAATGATATTTAATAGACAAAATATTAGCATCTAATGGTCCTACCTTGTTTCATCCACAGCAAACTAATATATAACTCCTGCAATTCATGATAGTAAGTACAACAGTTAAAAGGAATAAACTACATAAGATTTTGAAGGATTTAAGAGTAAGTGAGAAAATCAATAGTTTATTTTAATTTTAATATATTAGTATATCTTCAAGTTTAAGCTATGATAGACCTCAGATGCATACCTCGGATTGCACTATGAATTCACAATATTACGTTTTCATTTTCGTGGCTAGATATAGAAATACCATACGAAAATTTTCTGCAGCGCCAAATTTTTGTGACTTACTTTGAAGTTAAAGAAGACCAAAACATTGTTGAAAACTATAATGTGACTAAAATGGACAATATACGCAAATTGATAAACATGGCATATGAAATGCCGAAGGTATATAATGGCTCAACAATCAGCATCTGGATGGTCCACTTTTCGTAGTTTCACCATAAACTTAGTTATCTCTGTTCCTTTAGGAGATGATATAAATGAAATATTAGAGACTCGTGCTGATAACATGTTAAGAAACTAAGTTCAAAGTAATAATACGAAATAATAAAATAAACAAGAATGTAAGGAGAAAGAGAGGAGAGATTCTTATTTCTTCCATGTATTCAAGTGTGTACAATATCACTTCCCATCCTCTATTTATTGTATTACTAGAAGTACACAAAAGAATGCCATAAACATGACATTAAACATTTGAGATTATGGAGGAAGATCATGCGGAAGTTGAGAAGGTATGAAAGTTACAACCACAACTCCATAAGTATTGGAGTAGTGGGAATTATACAGATAATGAAGAAGAGTAGTGGGTATTACTCCTTTATGGGTTATTGACATCTACCATTCGATAATTATTTATAACATGTACTAATTTACTATTTTCGTTAGCTACATAATATTATCTTAGTTCATCATAAAAAATAATCCTTAACGTAGTTTATATACGTTAAATTATAATGACCACAAACATATAACTACTGTAATATGAGGGACAATGCTTTAGCTACTCCCACGCTTGCTGCATTGTACTCGTTCCCCTCATATTTAATTAAATCAAATGAGGAATAAACTTTTGATTTCATTTCTTCTTGTTGTTTCGGGATTGCTACTCCTGCTGCTGCAGGAAGTCAACACTTTGACTCCCAGCAGACTCTCCCGTCGAGCTTTCCAGCTCCTGACCCTACACTTAATTTTCGGCCGGCTATCGGAATTGTTAGTCATCCCGGCGATGGCGCCTCCGGCCGCCCTAGCAACGATACTAATATTTCCTACATTGCTGCTTCCTATGTTAGTTTGCTGAAATGGCTGGTGCTAGAGTCATTCCTCTCATATACACAGAGCCTCGTGAAATTCTCAATCAAGTATCAATCACTATTCCTTTTTCATTTCTCTCGTCTTGTGAATTGTTGAAATTTTAAAAGCAGTATGTTATCTTCCATAGGATCGCCCCTATCAATTGCAGTTTGAGATTTGCTAATTCAATTTCTCTTTGCAGAAACTTAATCTTGTTAATGGCATTATCTTCACTGGTGGGTGGGCCAAGGACGGTCTCTATTTTGATGTTATTAAAGGAATTTTCCAAGGTGATTATCTACTCTGCTTGTACCTACCTAGACTCATGCTATCATGCTCCTATTGCTGCAATATTTATTAAGTGGAAATACTCTGCATTTGGATTGGCATCTGTGACCAAAAAGTTTGACATAATGAAATTTCCTAGTCTTTTAATTCGAATATAGAGTAGTAGCAAATATGTTCTTCAATGAAAATCATTATAATGATTTTAAATGCTTCCTTGATATTCGCAGAAAGCTTTGGAGAAGAATGATGCTGGCGAGTATTTCCCTATACTTGCAATCTGCTTGGGATATGAACTTTTAACGATGATCATCACCAAGGTAGTGTATGGGAGAATGTCGATGTTTCGTTTAGCTTTATTGAGAATGCACACTTTGAAAAGTTGGTACTGTTTAATATAACATATTGTAATTAGTTGCATAGACACTTGATGCAATACTATCAACTAGCAAACTGTAATAAAAAATTTCTGTGGGAAGGCAGAAAGAGTTCCATTATAATTTTTTTGTTGCATAAAATGCAAAGCTTGTAATATATATTCAGTTCTCAGAATATCCTGATTGTCAATTACTCGTGAATGTGTGCTTCGCACACTCATTGTCTAAGTGCATGTATGTGAGTGCATTCCATGTATGACATTGTATAGAATCTGATTAAAGATTATACAAGTATACATGCAGTAAAAGTTAGAAACTCTTTGGATTAAGAGGCAATAAAGAATATGAGTTGTATATTGCTGCCAGTTAGAATTTTCCCTATCTTTTTCTGGTGCTTCCAGTTGTTGATTTTTTTCCCCATATATATCTAATTTCGCATTCTGAGTTGTACCTTAGTATACTTTGATGCCTGCATATTACTCATACATGTGTGAATTATATCTATAATATTGGGAAATATTTGACATATCAAAGTTGGTTTTACCCAGAAAACCAGCTACGAACCAAACAGAAGATCTCAGGGATACGATCCTGCCTCTTAGATGGTGCAGGGAATCAACTTGCGCACCTTTATGTGACCCAAACTTTCTCCTATACGATTAGCAAATTTTACATTTTTAAGACTTGAGTTCAGTTATTTCCATGGGTTAATTTCAAGACATTTCTTTGTTTAATAATAGGACAACAATATCCTCGAGGAATTCAGTGCAGTGAGTCAAGCATCTATGGTACAGTTTGTGGAAAATATAAATATTGAAGGAGCAGTATTTGGAAGTTATATGTTTGTTTGTCTCCTTTATGACTTCATCTTCTTTTTGTTCTCTCTCTTCCAATTCTCTTTTCTGTTTTGCTTCTCCATTTTCATTTCACTTGGGAAAAATGCCAGATTACCCTATTCAAAAGGCTTTAAAAGATAATATAACAGATAGTTGAGTCATAATGGTAAATTCAAGCTTTTCATTGATAGAAAAACAGTAAAGATGCTTGCCTTATCGGCTTTGAATGTAAGGCTCCCACGGTATTCAAATTGTATCATAATAGGTAATTTTCGCATGAAAGGAGAGCTTAATATTATTTGGAAAGAACAAAACCTGGCATTTAATGTGATTTGTAAGAACTGTTACTAAAATCTCTTGGCCTTGCTATGTGTAAAATTTTCATCTCGAAGAAAAACAGCAAACGGTGGTTGAAGGACTGATTAAAAAGGGGAAACAAAGGAACTGGTGGTGGTGATGAGCAGAATTATGCTTATGATGATGGCATATTGGAGGAAGGATTTGTCTAATATTCTCTTCCTGCATTTTAAAAGCCTGTTGACGTTATAGCATGCTCAACCCTATACTGAATGAGCACTTATGGCCCCCATTTGCATATCAAAGAAAATGTATTCTCTCATTCATGTATACTCTTCATTGTACTTTCTTGAGAGCTATGTGGAAGTACAGTTTTCTGCTTGTGAAGGGGTCAGGTTTCAGTAATAATTCTTATTTTGCTCATATACAACTGGCTATCAATTTTCCTGCAGATTCCCCCCTGTGTTGCTAAAGAAGATGAGTATAGATTGCCTCGTGATGCAAAATCATCATGTGAGTTTCACAAATTAAGTTTTTTCTTGTCCTTGTGTAACACTACTGTATTTTAGCTTGCTTGTGATCTTTATAAGATTTACTACATGTTTTATTTTGTCTAGTGATAATTGTAATTGCTCAATAGTATAACTCTTGAATAACGTCCTAAAGCTTTTAGCATATTTAAATCTAGCAAGGCTAATATATCAGTTCTGGGTTTTAGAAATGTTAAGATTCTTGTGTTGATTTTCATCCAACATTAATTCAGGTTGATCTTTGAGTTACCTGCTCTGGGGTTACTTCCATATCTCTAGTTCTGGGTTTTAGAAACATTAAGATTCTTGTGCTGATTTTCATCCAACATTTTTTCAGGCGTTTTATCTTTGAGTTTGGGGTTATTTCCATATCTCTTACATTACTTGTTAAATTCATTCAAGCTGCTGTATCTGCAGTTCTATTTCAGCTTGTCTTAGCAGGGAATCATGTTCCTCCATTAACGTTTGCATAACTCATAGACTGTCACCTAGAGAATTGTCGCATCAATGTCCCTTTAAAGGTTTAACGCAGGAGAGACAAACTTCTTTAGATGAATAAGTCATGCTAATCGTAGAATACAAGCAGGCTAGATATTCCTCTTGTTTTGAGTTCTCATTTTATCTGTTTTTGCTTCAGGCCTTATTGGGCACTTTAGGTATGCCGCGATAAGGCGGATTAATTGTGTGTTTCCTTATTAATGCTGCAGTTTGGGATATCACCAGAAAGATTTCTAGCGAATAAAGACTTGAGTGGCTTTTTCAGGGTATTGACAACTAGCACGGATGAAAACAACAAGATACATTTTGAATTCAACCACTTTTCTCTGTTGGGATATTTCTGGTGAATGTTTCCAATTGATAAGATATCTAGTAGAGATTTTTATTAACTGATTTGTTTTGATTAATTACTAAACTGATTCAGGTCTATGTCTCTACTGTTCAAGCTAAACATTATCCTATAGCTGGTTCTCAATGGCACCCAGAGGTACCATTTTTGGCGTTGTGACTTCAGATTTACAATTACTATCTGAAATATGAAGTTTAATAGTAGTTGTTAGATATAACAACGTGAGATAGCATAGTGTAATGTTTTCCTAGCTTGTTTCATTCTTTGAGTGGCTTTGGTGTTCTTAAATTACATTACTAATCACGTTTTAGTGGGTAGTGCACAAAGGTTATTGGTAGGTTCATGAAAAAGGTTCTGACAGATGAGCAAGCCATGATTTATGCTGCACTCTGGGTATCTGATAAAAAGAAATATTTCTTCCGCTCTCTCATGATTTATTCTAAAGGAACAATTGTCGAGTGAATGTTTTACTTCTACCCAATAGAAACCCCTATCCATATCCATCAAAAAATACTATTGGTATTTTCCATTGCCAATATCCTATTTATCATTGATGCCTCCAAGGCTATATTGTGAGTCGGGGGACAAGGCTCTGACAGACTTTCTCTGTTGAAATAAATCCTTCTTCTTGAAAGGGGATCATCTAATCTACCTCTTGCGAGCACTTTCAAGCGGTTCAAAGGAAAGACCTTTTATACACACTCAACCTATTTTCATGTTTTCATTGGGGTAAAGACATTAATTGTTAGGCTAATATTAAAACTAGGAGAGTTAATACAACATTTTAATGTACATTGAAATATTCCTTGGAGAGAATAGCTCACGTTAATGCAAAAACGCGACCTTTTATTTTGACACTATTCGTTTCCTTGAAATTCCAAATTTAAATGCTTTACTTGGTTATGTTACTGCAGAAAAATGTTTTTGAATGGGGCTCATCAAGGATTCCACATTCTGAGGATGCAATTCAAGTTACTACACATGTTGCCAACTATTTTATCAGGTATATGTTGGGAATAAATCCCTTACAGAAATAATATTCACAGTAATAAAATCGGAATAATAACGTAGCATCGACAAGAATAAAAGAGTGACAATGACATCAAAATTTTTACGTGGAAAATCCTTTTGAATAAGGGAAAAAATCACGGCCCCGAGAGGAGCAACTGATATCACTATAGCAAGGGGTTTTACACTTTGTAGGTCCGAGTAAAATACTCCAAAGACCACTACAACACTCAAAAGAAATAACCCTCTTTTAATATCCCCACCTCACCACAATATCGCTCACTTTCTATTTTTCTCACAGACTATTTTCTTATACTGTCTGTGAAACCTCATTCTTTCTTTCTCTTTGTTGGTGTGTTGAAATGAGAGCCGAAGCTCTCCTTTTATAGGAGAAACGGCCTACCTCTTCAACCAAAATATTGGTTGAAAACTTTGCATTGCAAATTTTTCCTTCCTGACGCCCACCAATTTGGCAACCAAGTCCAATTTGGCAACTTGGACTTTTTCATTATGGGGATGGACCCCACAATCTCCCTCTCAGACCCATTCACCTGAAGGAGGTAACAGCGGACTTTTAGTTAGAGTGCATACCGACAAGTTCTTTGCACAATTCGAACTTGTCTCTTCGTACCACTTTGGTCAGCATATCTTGCGGGATTCTCACTTATAGAAATCTTCAAGACTTTTAGAGATTCATTTTCTACCATTTCTCGAATCCAGTGATATCTCACGTCGATATGTTTGGTCTTTGCATAGTAGATGGAGTTCTTGCTATCTATTGCACTTTGACTGTCACAATAGACGACATACTCCATCTGATGCAATCCAAGCTCTTGAAGGAACCATTTCAACCATATCATCTCCTTTCCAGCTTCAGTAGCAGCAATATACTCTGCTTCAGTTGTAGAGAGTGCGACACATTTATGCAACTTCGACTGCCATGATATAGCTCCCCCTGAAAATGTGAACATGTATCCTGTAGTGGATTTACGATTATAAAGATTACCTGCCATATCATAATCCGTGTAACCCTTCAAGATTGGATCAGTTCCTCCAAAACACAAGCAATCTCCTACAGTACCTCTTAGGTACCTGAGTATCCACTTGACTGCGTCCTAATGTTTCTTTCCAGGATTTCTAAGGAATCTGCTAACAACACCAACTGCATGAGCAATATCAGATCTGGTGCATACCATTACATACATCAAGCTTCCGACGGTTGAAGAATAAGGAACTCTAGCCATGTTCCCTTTCTCCTCCATTGTTGTAAGACATATTTTCTTGCTCAACTTTAGATGACTAGCAAGATGTGTGTTGACTGGCTTAGCATTCTTCATGTTGAAGCGTGCCAGTACACATTCAATGTACTTCTCCTAAGACGGCCATAACTTTCTGCTTGTTCGCTCTTGAACTATCTTCATACCCAGAATTTGTTGTGTTGGGCCCAAGTCCTTCATATCAAATGACTTGGACAAATCTCCCTTCAACTTTGCAATCAGCCCCTTGTCTTTTCCTACAATTAACATGTCATCCACATACAACAACAATATAATAAAGTTATTCTCAGAAAATCTTTTGAAGTGTACACATGGATCAGAATAGGTCTTTATGTATGTTTGACTTTTCATGAATGAGTCAAACTTCATGTACCATTGCCTTGATGCCTGCTCCAATCCATAAAGACTCTTATTCAATTTGCACACCATGTGTTTCTTTTCAACTACTTCAAATCCTTCTGGTTGCTCCATATAAATCTCCTCTTCCAAATCTCCATGAAGAAATGCAGTGTTTACATCCAACTGCTCTACTTTAAGATCTAAGCTAGCTGCTAAGCTCAAAATTGTTCAAATAGAAGTCATTTTGACAACAGGTGAGAAAATTTCGTCGAAATCATTACCTTTTTTCTGTTCGAAGCCTTTGACCACCAATCGAGCTTTGTATCTGACAAGCTTGCCATTTCCATCTTTCTTGAGTTTAAAGATCCACTTATATTTTAGTGGTCTTTTACCCGTTGGAAGTTCAACCAGCTTGTACGTGCCATTTTTCTGCAGAGATTCCATCTCTTCTTGCATGGCTTTCATCCACAGGTTCTTTTCTGGATTGGACAGCACCTCCTTAAGACTTTCTGGCTCCCCCTCATCACTGATGAGGACATACTCTGTAGAAGGGTACCTGCATGACTCTACCCTTGACCTTTCTCATCTCCTCAGAAGTTGAGGTTGTTCTTCTCCCTGAGTGGGGTGCTCCACTTGCTCGACATCATCATCAAGTTGCTCTTCCTGCTCTATAACCTCATCAGATTGCTCCCCCTGCTCGGAAACCTCGTCGGTCCTACTTTCTGCACTTGTGGGATTGTTAGAAGTAGAAGGAATAGTAACAAGGTTAGGAATAATACCATTCTTGTCCTTCTCTAGCATATCATCAGCCATTCCAACTTCATTTTCTCGGAAGACTACATCTCTGCTTCTGATGACCTTCTTCTTTATAGGATCCTACAATCTGTACCCGAACTCTTCATCTCCATATCCGATGAATATGGAGGGAACAGATTTATCATCCAACTTTGTACTTTGCTCCTTTGGTACATGTGCAAAAGCTCTGCAACCGAACACCTTCAGATGCGAGTAGGACACCTCCTTGTTGGTCCAAGCTCTCTCTGGAATGTCAGATGCCAACGAAACTGATGGACTTCTACTGATCAGGTAACAGGCTGTCTGAACTACTTCACCCCAGAATGACTTAGGCAGTTTAGCCATTCTGAGCATGCTTCTCACCTTTTCCACAATGGTGCAGTTCATCCTTTCGGCTATGCCATTGTGTTGTGGGGTTCCAGGAACTGTCTTTTTATGTCTGATCTCATGGCTCGAATACTCTTCAAATTCCCTAGAAGTGTACTCACCTCCATTGTCACTTCGGAGACGTTTTAGTTTTTGGCCTGTCTCTCTTTCCACCAGAGCATGAAACTTCTTGAAAACTTGAAACACCTGATCTTTGGTTTTCAAAATATAAACCCATAATTTTCGTGAAGCATCATCAGTAAAAGTAACAAAATATTTGTTACCGCCCATCGATTCAATTTCCATGGACCACAAACATTAGAATATACCAAATCAAGTGTATTCAATTTTCTTTCAGACGATGTCTGAAATGAGACTATGCTGCTTACCAAATAAACAGTAGTCACAAGGTTTTACCATTGTACCTTTGGCATAAGAAATGAGTGATTTGCTGGCAAGAATCTGCAATCCCTTCTCGCTCATATGACCCATTCTTTTGGGCTATAAATGTGCAGAAATCTCATCTTGTGCCGCGTTTAATTGACCTTGGCATATTTCTGCATTTGTCCTGTACAACGTGCCACGAGCAACTCCCTTTGCAATCATTAATGATCTCTTGGTGAGTCTCTATTTTTGATTGCAAAATGGTTCTCGTATCCATCTCGATCTAAAACAATTCCTGAGATCAAGTTCATCCGCAAATCAGGTACATGGCGCACGTCCTTTAGAACCAATATTCATCCGACATTTGTCTTGATACAAATGTCATTGATTCTCGCAATCTTTGAGTAACTCGTGTTACCCATTCTCATAGTTCCAAAATCACCTGCTACATATCTGCAAAAAGTTTCTCTTACCGGTGTGGTATGGTAAGATGCTGCTGTATCAATCACCCATTCCGAATTTGGACCTGACAAGTGCATGCATTCCTCTTCCTCATTTATGAAGAGGACAACATTATTATTGTTTTGCACCATGGTGGTTGTGTTGTCGTCATTCTTCTGCCCACTGCTTTCACCTTTGCCCTTCCTTGGATTTGGGCAATCTCTTTTGAAGTTACCTGGTTGATCAATATTGTAGCAATTTCTGGCTCTTGATTTGAATCGGTTCTTAGACTTCCCACGAGCTCCGGATCTACCATAGTTGCTCGAACTCCTTTGATAACTCCTGCCTTTACCTTCTGTGACGAGAGCTTGTCCTTGATTTTTAGGCTTCTTTCTCATCTTTTCATTGAGTAGAAGAGTCAATGTGACATCTTTCAACTCAATAGTAGTTTTACCGTGCAGGATGGTTGTTTGCCAAATTATCGTACGAAGATGGCAATGAGTTCAACAGCAAGATGGCTTTGTCTTTTTCCTCAATTTTCACTCCGAGATTAGCGAGCTGTGTGATTAGTCTGTTAAACAGATTTAAATGTGACAAAAAATTCGTACCTTCACCCATGTGTAGGGCGTATAGCTGCTTCTTCAGGTACAATTTATTTGTTAGCGTTTTGGACATGTATAAACTTTCCAACCTTGTCCAAATGCCACATGCGGTGTCTTCATCAATGATGTTATTTGCCACATCGTCTGATAAGTGTAGCCTGATTGCATTTGCAGCCCTTTCATCCAAGTCAGCTCAATCCTCAGCTTTTATAGTATCAGGCTTTTTGGCATCAGCATCTTGTACCTTGTGTAATCCTTGTTGGATGAACAAATCCCTCATCCTTCTTTGCCATGTTGAAAAACCGCTATCTCCATTAAATTTTTCTATCTCGTACTTTACTTCGGACATTTTTATTTTTCACAGAGTATAGTACTACCGACAGTGAATAGTATTTCTGCAAAAGAGCAGAACCTATGCTCTGATACCAGTTGTTGGGAATAAACCCCCTACAATAATAATATTCACGATAATAAAAGCTAAATAATAACGTATCACCGAGATACAGTAATTATCAAGAATAAAAGAGTAACAACGACACCAAGATTTTTATGTAGAAAACCCTTTTGAATAAGGGAAAAAACCACGGCCCCGAGAGGAGCAACTGATATCACTATAGCAAGGAATTTTACACTTTGTAGGTCCGAGTAAAATACTCCAAAAACCACTACAACACTTAAACGAAATAACCCTCTTTTGGTATTCCCACTTCATTACAATATCGCTCACTCTATATTTTTTTCACAGATTATTTTTTTATACCCTATCTGTAAAACCTCACTATTTCTTTCTCTTTGTTGGTGTGTTGAAATGAGAAGTCGAAGCTCTCATTTTATAGGAGAAATGGCCTACCTCTTCAACCAATCAGAATGAAGTATTGATTGAAAATTTGCAATCAAAATTTTCCTTCTTGACGCCCACCAATTTGGCAACTTGGACTTTTTCATAATGGGGATGGACCCCACAGTATAGACCCTTCTTATTTTTCCTGTCTGCCGAGGATGATGCGCAGGTCGGGATGGGGTGGGGAATCTTGGGGATTGGTTCAGATCCAGGCACACTATCGGGGACCGGAAATGCTTTCTGATTATCAATTATCTGATAATCCTAATTTCTAAGATGAAATATTGAAGAGATCTAATGCTTTCCTAATAAGTAGTTATAGGTTGAGCGCATCCACTATGGTACTGGATTCATTTGTATTGCTCTTGAGTAGGCAAAGACAGATTTTAAGGCTACCTGTTGTCTTGGATATAAACATACACATGCACAAGTAGTATGAGCTAATTGAGTTGACTTATTTCTTGGGCATGTTTTTCACAAATTGTTCTTACTCTTCAACAGCAACTGTTTAACTTCTGTATATTGTGATTAAGAGGATGATAGGCATAAGCACTTTCATCCTGCTTCATATTCTTTTCCTAATTATTTCTTGCCCTGTCCCGAGCCGGAATTGAGTCAAGTTATACCTGAACCTCTATTATCCCATCCTTCTTTCTAAAACAAATTATTTTGCTGTTGTGTTTCTAGGTTTGCAAGTTTTATTTGTATATTTTAAATTGCAGTGAAGCTAGAAAGTCTTCTAACAAGCCAGTAGCTCGCGAAGTGCTTGATAATCTCATCTACAATTACAGTCCCACTTATGGTGGGAAGGCAGGGTAAGTCAGGCAGCAATTTCAGGTTGGTTGAAAATTAACACATTGATTTCAGGAACTTGATTCTCTTTTATCTTGTTCTGTAGGAAGGGTTATGATGTGGTTTATCTCTTCACTCCGCATTCTGCCTTGAGCTATCTATAGAGGAAAGAAAAATAGCAGTGTAATTGAGCATCAACAACTGTGCAATCTTAGATGCACGTGAAGACTTGGAGTTGCGGTCAGTATGTGATGTTTTGGAATTGCTTTTGAATCTCCAGTTAACTGTTCTCACCAGGGGCAAAGCACCCTTTGTCGAAAAATTATACTGTATATATAGATCAAATATTAGATTTTAATAGTATATAACATATATTGAACACCCTTTATCGGGAATATTTTTTACTTATTTCAAGTTTGAACAGGCTTCGCCAATGTTCTCACCACCAAATCGGGAATGTTAAAACTAGTTGTATAATGATTTTTTAGTCTTCTGCTGTCCACCATTATATGAAATAAAACATTGATTTGAGTTATTCTGTGAGCCTTAATATCTCAAATAACCATGTGCTGGCTACAGCCTACGAGTTCTTTGTAGCATTGTCTGGAGGGATGTAAAATTTATGTTTAATTTGCTATAAATTTATAGCAGTATTGTCTTAAGTTTTGACTGAATCGTATATAGTACTAACGAGAGATTTGTTTATGTAGTTTGACACCACAAATTTTTTCAAGAGCATTTAACATATCGTTGTTGATGGTTGGCTACCGCAAGAAACCAAGAGAATTTGAGGAAATTCGACTAAATGATTATTTGGTCATAGCAGATTGTTCCTCTTGACTATTGTGAATATAATGGAGCTTCTGTAGAAGCAATCGAGGTTAGCATGGTTCAATATACTAACCTCAAGTACTAATTTACGGCCTTGACTGATATTGCACCTTTTTTTTTTTTTTTTGAAATTTTAAGAATCCTGTTCCTTACAAACCAATCAAAACCTGAAGCGATGAATTTGCAGACCTTTATCAGTAAGTCGGTAGTAATAAATTAGCAGTATCAGTTTTGGTACCTCAGTATGGTAAAACAAAGAGAATCCTAGCGATTTTTCATTTGAGAAGCTATCATTAATTGACACTAAAAAACAGATAGTTCATGCAAATGAAGTTAATAAGTTGTGTTGCATGATTTCTTTGGGTATTCTTGAAGTTTACTGATAGCACTGTTTAGATATAATCTCTTTTACAAGATTCAAGAATCAGATGGAAAGCGTGAGAATAGATCGAAACTCTGTCGAAGAAAACACAAAAATAAATTATTCATTCTGCAATTGATTCTTCTAGTGTGCTGTGAATGATAAAATTCAGCACAATATCCTATCAGTTAAGTTGCTGAGAACAGAGAGAAGAGTTGTAATCTAAATTATGAACTCCTTTGCTATTTGTTCTAAATCTAATCGCGATTTTCTTCAGACACAACTTCATCTTCTTGGTTATATTCCTTATCATATAGTTATATCTGTTCATTTTGAAGCATGGAATAACCTTCACTTACAACACAGGAGATACGAGCATATTAGTAAACACAAATGTCACCAAGGAATACGTAGCAGACGCCTCAAAGGTGCTGATTTTACTACTTTTGCAAATATGCTTTAGAGTCCTCAAACATAGCATAATTATAAAGTAGTAGTAACTTATTATTCACATGACCTAGCTAATTAAATTAATGCAATCCCTTTCCTTACTGGTCATGGTCTCCTGATTTGGGGTTGATTTAATTATTTAGGGTCTTATCCAGTTATCCTCATTTGTTTTTGGTTCCACCACTTGATATTCTTGAATGTTTTCCTGGTCGAAATAAGTATTTTCCTCTTTATCCAGCTGAAAGCGCGGACCTTTGCAAGCACGCTGTCTCTAATTATTTCCTTCCAATGTACTAAAATAATAATCCCTTTGTTTAATTTATATACAGTTTTTCTATTTTTGGGGACCTTTAAAATATCTTAACATCTTTACGCTAATTATCTTACTACTTTATATATGTAACTTTTTTAATTTTCAAGAATTCAAATTCTATAATAGTATATAATCTTTTTTAACTTTTAAGCTTTGATGTGTGATTTTCTTTATCTAAAAGTTATGCTTGATGAATCCTTTTTAAACCACTATTTATATTTTGACTCTGCTAAGAAAAGTTCTAAAAAATAGCCCCGCCAACCAGAATTATAAAGCACTAGAAATTTAGAATTTTGAAGCACCAAAAATTATGACGATTGTCGTAATTTTCAGCTAAAATACTGAAAATTCTAGTGATCAGTTAGGATTTGTGGTAGAATTTTGACGATCAGCATAACCGTTGTGTTCTTTAAAATTCTTCCTAGCGCGCTTTTAAGTTCTGGCAATTAAGGAAATCCTGCCCAATATTTTAAAATTTTGGCATAAAGCTTTTTTTCTTGAAACTCTTGTTACTAAGGTCAAAAAACAACAGTGGCACAAAGGTATTTTATTTTTGTCATTCTCCCTTCTTTATAGAACTAACTTGGGGCAGTTGGCGAGGTGACCTCTTTTCAAATTTGAATTGATCAAGTGACCTTCAAGTTTTAATTATTATAGGATTGACCTTCATATTTAATTATTGCTAAGTATGATTTTAAACTGAAGGGGGAAGTTCATTCTTTATCCCTAAAGTTTCAATTATTATTCTTTAGCCCCAACCTATATAATTATAATATTATCAGATTTAAAAAAAAAAGAAAAAGAAAATCCCATCCCTTCCCGCCTCATCTGCCCCAATCCCCATTTTTCACGGCTGATTCCTCCACTCCAGCTTTTTTTTCTTGCATTCAACACACAGAGGTCGTCTTCCTTCTTCCCAATTTCTCTCAAAGCTTCATTCTTTTGATTTATCATTTACTTTGACGAAAATCAAAAATTTTTAGGGTTTTTCGGATCTGTCGAATTTGAGGAAGAAATTGGTGGTACATTGGATTGATAATTCATTCCAGGTGGTATATTGTGTACCTCTTTCATTTGGTAAGTGTTCTCATCTTATCTTCTTTGTCATTATTAATTTGGGTTTCTGCAAAAATATTCTGTACAGTGCTTGACCACTAGTGTACAATAGACCACTGGTTCACGATAGACTGATGGGAGATTATATATTAGTATGCGGTTTATATTCTAGTGAATTGGTTGAGGGGCCAACTAGTTGGAATTGAAATTCCTATACGAAGGTTACAGTACCTATCCATATACCTAAGAATTGTACATTTGACGAATCTGTTGACGGTATGAGGCGTTGGATAGGCGTTGGATAGAATTGCAAATCATTGTCATTCCTATACGATTGCAATCGTACCTCCTTAATGTTACAATTGACGGTATGAGGCGTTGTTTGAAGATATTTGTGGTTGAAAATGAGTTTGAAGAAGGGGCTAAAGTTCCTGTTGAAAGGTCTCATCAAGGTTCAAATGCTGCAGTTGCACCACCACCACCAACACAACCACCAATTTTAAAAGTAGAGGAGGAAAGAATGGTGAAAGATGTCTTCAGTGGATTTAGTGATGACTTACATGATGTTGGTGACAATGAAATGAACTCGTATAGTCCGGAAGATGTAGATCGATCGGAAGAGCTCCTAGATATTGTTAGTCGGGCAACTGGAGATGAAGGCTTGGTGGACTCGTTAGCTACACAATACAGCCACCCTGATGGTACATGTTTTTTCCTTGGGAAATATTTTGACAACAAATTGGATCTAAGAAAACAGTTGGAGATTGCTTCTGTGAAAATGCATTTTACATTTTGTATGAGGAAGAATAGCAGTAAATTAACTTTAGTGGCATGGAGATGTGAGTTGCCTGTGGAAGTATTGTTGCAGCATTCTGGCAGCAGGAAAAAAGGCAAAAATAAATATTCCATTTGCAAAGAACTTGGCCACAAGTAAACGACTTGTAAAGTATTGTTGCAGCATTCTTGATCTTTTAGTTAATGGTGTTGTAATAAAGATAATTAACTCTTTAATATTTTAGACTTGTTATTTGTAATCACTTGTTGTTTCTACTATCAACTGCTGCATTGTACATCATAGACTATTATTTTATAGTCAGCCACCAACATGGTCTATTGCAGACCTATGATCTAGAGTCAACCCTCCCTTATTTTAAGAAGGAGTCATGTGACCAAGTTGTCTCATAGATTACTGTTTTATGGTCAACTACCCACACTGTCTATTGTAGACCTATGATCTATAATCAACCCCCTTATTTTAAAAACGAGTCATGTGACCTTCTATTGTAGACTACAGTTTTAGAGTACTGTTTTAGAATCAACCACCTGTAATCAACCAATGTTCTATTGTCAACCCCCATCGATATTTCTAATTTAACGAAGACTTGTTCCGCTGGTTTAGATAGTGTATTGACAACCACTAGTTTAGGTAGTTAAGTTAATGTCTAATGTTAATAAGCGCTAGTAGCTAATATGAAAATGACTAGTCTAATTAATTAAAATATATCGAATATGCCGATACAAAATATCAATTCGTTTCTCAAAACTCTGAACAGTCATGTCACTTACGAGAAGTCATATTAAAAGCACCATTTAGTGTGAAATTCTGCCTATAAATACACTAGATCCGTGAAAATATTTATTCATCATTCTTCCAAATAGCCCAATCACTTAATAAAGAGGTTCCAATAGAAACATACAACTTAGGGGATATAAATTTCTGTCTTCCAAATATTTGAATTTCCCGCCAATGAATTGAAAATTTCACAAGAGTTGTTGAATAAACCTACAGTATATAGCCTACCCTACTGCTGGTCTATAGATCCACTATAAACGTAAATGAATTGAATTTCATAATAAATAATTAAGAACGACATATTAGTCATAAATTGGACAGGCATATGGATAGATTCTCGATATTTATTTGTTGGTTAGTGTAAAATATTAATTTAGTTACCTTAAATAAAAAAATGATAACTATTTGTGAAATAACTTAAAGTTGTAAACATCTAATTCAAAAAATAGCAAACTTTGAATTGGATAAAATGGATACTATAACATATCAATTATATCGGTATCAACCTAAGCCTATAATTGGTGAAAATAACTTTTATTATATAGTCAACGAATTTTATTACAATATAATGTTAAGGCAATGTATGCAATTTGAAGATTAATTACCTATTATAATCGATCACAATGTTACTTAATACCAACACATGTTGATATTACAGCCCAAAATTCAATATACAACATTCATACTTAGAGGCATTACTAGTTGACAACACTTCACTAGACAACACTCTTATACTTAGTGGTCTTGCTTCCTCAGTTGTTACATATTCTAAAATGACCAACTCTTAATGGTAAGAAATATACCACCATGTATAATAACTTTAGATGTTCCATGATGTTTAAACGTTATAAAATCAAAAAAACCAAGGCCGAACGAGGTGTAATCCTTATTTTAGTGAATTCTCAACCATTAGTTTACCCTGGACTGCAATAAGAGTTGAGGACGAAACCTCAAATTGACACTCGCCCATTAAGGAATTCTATTGATTATGCTGAATGTCCAGGGTTAGGGTTCGGGGTCAGGGTTCAGGGACTATTAAAGAAGTTTATTAGCAACTAGTGGTTGATGGAAGACAGCTCGTGCTGTTCAGTAAATTAAAATATGTCCATGCGGCCTATCCCTAACCATATTTTTTAACCCATTGAAATTACCCATTCCACCCATTTAAAATTACCCATTTGACCGATCATGTGAATAAAATTGATCACATTTCAAACATACTTTTTTGACCCGTTCAAATTAACCCATTTGACCCGTTCAAATTACCCATTTCACGTGCCATCTCAAAACAAAATTGATCACATTTCAACTCTAATTTTTACTTCCGAAAAAACATTACTCAAACAATTGAAGGAAAATGAGTCAAGGGACGAGTGCATCCTTTGGGTCGAGAAAGAATTGTCACTGTGGCATGGCTGTCAGTCAATTTACAGGTACATCTCCGGTGAATGCTGGTCAGCATTTTTCAAAATTTTCCAAATTTAAGGTAAGATAAATTTCACATATTTGCCTCTTTTTAATTTTAGGGATTTAATTTTACAAATAAATTATGTTTTTCATTTGATTCGATAGGGTAAGAGATGTCAATTTTGGGAATGGGACGATGATCTACTTTTCTTTCTACAATTAGATCTTCTATCACCAAAGAAAGCGCAAAAAGAAAAGAAAGATAAAGAATAGAAAAAAGCGGCACGAGTTGACGACAGCCATGCCCCCGGGTAGAGTGAAGTTGTTAGGTTGAATTACGATATGACTTGCTTTTTAGGACATTGTTGAGAAAAAGATGGCTTTTTCTCTTCGGCCCGAACCGAGGAATCCCTTAGATATGATGGGTATTACCCAGTACCCAGGAGAGTTTATAAACAAATGAGAAATCCAAACTAAATAATTTCTGCCTCGCCTGTGGAACAATTGAAGGGATGTGGCGCAATCCAACGATTGCTGACCTTATCAGTAGCTTGAAGTGTGAAAAGAACGCTCTTAAGCGTGAAAAGATCGTTCTTCAGATGAAGGTGGATGAACTTGAAAATATATTAGCAATGGATGTTCATAAGGAAGATGATGATGATGATGAAGGGATTGAACTGGAGGAGGGCATATTCCTGTAAATTGTATAGTTGGTGGGATAGTTAAGATGAATGAAATGAGGCTGAATAAGTGAGTTGTGCTCTTGTGCGTTGTTGTCGGATTTGTGGCATCTTGGATGATGAAATGAGAAGGAACATTGGTTTGTTGTTGGTTAATTACTATAAGTTCGTTTTGTTGGAAGTATTTTGGATCATGTAATGTTGTACCGGTATAATTTTAAATTTGTTGAAGTTATTAGACGCGAATTAATTCTATTACGCAACCAAGTAGCTAATTTATTACTAGACACATTGTCTATTACGCAATCAAGTAGCTACCTGTTGTAATACAATAAGGAAGCGCTAAGAAAACAAAAATTACAGCACCAACAGTCTATAAGCAGCAAGGTAGTTTCACTAAATAGAGGTAGAAAGGCAAAAATAGTTCACCCTTTCGAACGTGTCAAACCTTTTTGGACTTCAACTGTTTCAAAAGCCGCTCTGCATCTAACCCCTTCCTGCTAGACTGACAAACTTTGTCGTAGAATGCTTCGCCTTCATCCATCACTTTCTTCATAGCTTCTTTATTAGGTTTGGCACCACAATTCAATCCAGTCATCAAAGCAAACTCCTTCAATCCAAAGTGAACAGGCTTGTCTCCAACTAAAATCACAACTATCGCTTCTTCGCGCAATAAATTTAGCGAATCAGCAGGGAATGGACAAGTTGTCCATTGAACAATGTCCAGTGCTCTGAAAGTTTTGCAAATAGTCCAAAATAACTACTATCAAAATTTTCCATCAATTTGATTGTTCTAAGTTTTTCTTGAACTCATGAATAAATTGATCCTAGACCTCACACTAATCTTGGCCGGGAAACGTCTATGCTTTCTTAGAAAAGTCCTGAATTTGTATTTGGATTCATCGATCGCCCTTACAAACATAAGAATTGACAGAGCATCCTAGTCACCTTCAACTGCTGCATGTGTTTCACTTTCCAGTCCATCTTCACCATCTTCAAGTTGTTCATCATCTTTATTATCTTCATCACCTTCTTCATCATCATCATCTTCTTCATCATCTTCTTCTTCTTCTTCTTCAGCATCTTTATCAACATCCTGAGCAGCATCATCACCATTTTCATCATCCTCCCCACCTAAAGCTTCATCATCACTATCCTTTTCTTCTTCGACAATTGTTTTTTCAAAAACCTATTCTTCCATTTGAGTTTGTTTTGCATTTATGTCCAAGTCTTCTTCCTCCTCATTATCAACACCCTCTAATGCTAAGCTCCTTGAAACAGATTTTTTTACTAACATGTATGTCGTCATCAATTAATATAGACCTTGATCTTGTTCTTTTTTTACCGATAGACTTTGATGGCTCTTTGTTCTTTTTCCTCCTATGACGCGTAGAATCTCAGCATTTCCTTTACTAGAAGAAGCTTTAGAAGTATCTAGATTTCATTTTCTAGTAGCAGTTTTTGAAAGCTCAACAATTGCTTTACTTGGCGATGCTTCTTTTTCTACATTTCCTTTCCTGTTTGAAGGCTTCGAAGGCTATGCAGTTGCCTTCTTTGTCAAAGGAATATGCTTCTTAGCAACTGATTTCCTCCTCATGTTACTTACATGAAAATATGTAATGTCACATTTAATAATTTCAAACTTATGATCAAAATAAGAAAAAATAAGCCCCAATTCTGGCAAACATCTATGACCAGAAAATAATCGACCATGGGTTTATCAATATACAGTAGGTCGTCAGTTACGACGAAATTCTAAAATACAAAGCATAGAGGTAGTCCAAGAAGCAAATATAACCACCCACGCCATATAAGATATGGTTATACACAACCAATCGATCTTGAACATGCACATGAATGAATCACTCTACAAAACCCGAAATAAAAAATGTAAGAAACGAAAAAAGAAAAATTTAGGATTTTCCAAAATTAACGCGTTCTGAGCTTTAATACAGTGCTTGTTTGGTCTATAGAGACAATTTCAGCCAAAATCGAAGCTTTTTCTTGTCCCTTCCCTCCGGAAAGCACCGCGGTCGATGGGGTTGAGTGATAGAGAGAAGAGATAGCAGAGAGAGTAGAGATATGAGAGAGAAATTGGGAGGAGAGAGAAGTAATATTTTTCAAACCTTATAGGTGACACACAAGTTTTTAAAATGTTAAAAAGGCCCCATCCACCCTAACCCACTCATTTAACCATTTTCCAACCCAAAAGAAATTGAGAAAGAAAATGGGAGGTCACTTAACCAATTCAAGTGTTGAAGAGGTCTTCTCGCCAAATGCTCTCAACTAACTTATCAGTCATTACTTTAATATTTTTTTTCACTATCATTAATGTTGCTTATAAGTTAATATATTATCTTAAATTTTGCAACCACTCAAGTACCGAAATGTACTTTATAGAACTAACTTATCAATCGTTACTTTAATATTTTTTTCACTATCATTAATACTGCGTATAAGTGTTTACCCGTAAAACAGTACTGTTGAATTTGTTACATGATTTATAGACAAAAGAATTGATTTGATCTCAAAATGACAAATAAAAATACAAGACTTAGCGTTAAAATCGAGATAAAAGAAGAAAACCTGGTTCCGGGAGCAAGGCTTTAGAAGACAATAATAAGAATAATGTTAGACAAAAAATAAAGTATTATTTAGCTTCAGAAAATTTTGTAGCATAAGTTTGTCAGAGAATTTGTGTGTTATAATGGTTGTTGAAGTTACTATTTATAGCTATACCTAGGGAACAAGATCCTAGAATCAAGCTCCTCTTAAATGACAATAAAGGAGGCCATTCATGAATATTTAACGACAGACCATTAATGCTAAAATTCTTTGCAACAACTTCATATTTAATACCGAGGAATATTATTCATTAAATGCCACCCGATGACAAATACTCATTTGCTTCCGTTGATTGCGTTCCCTTCGAGGTCTTTCCGATACCAACCGAAGCTGTTGTCCTCGGTCTTGATTTCCACTCAATTCGTCTTTCGTCGGTCTCTGATTCCACATGTCATGTAATCATTCGATCATTTAATATAAATCAATTTTACTCTATACAGATAGCCCCCCTGCTTTTCGGTGGCACATGTTTGTGTCACCGGGAAGTTGGTGAAGATTTCTTTCTTGGAGGAAAATTTTCTGAACCCTTCTAAAAAGTATCTGATGTTTGATAAAATACACGTCTCCTCGCATTTAATACTCCGAACACGTGTTAGTCCACGATTTAGTAATATTTTCACGGTTCTCGAGGTAATCTTGGCCACAATTTTAGTCGCCTATATCTTTACTTATACGCCTTATTCTTCTTCTTTTACTTCTAACAACGTCATAAACATTCTCAACTTCTTTGCACTTAACTCCCTCCCGCTTTCATCTCACTTTGCTCTTCAAAAACTCTATCATCTTTATTTCATTATGGCTTCTTATAATAATTCTTCTAAGAACTCTTGTCTTCTCTTCCTTGGGCTCGAAGAGGAGAAAAGATAAAGAGGTTGATGTTGATGCTGATCCTCCCACGGCGAGCACCATCATCCCCAAACGTCTGAACACTGCCAAGGACTTTGAAGAAAAGTTCCCCACTTCAAACCCTCGAACTTGGGCTGTTAGTAAATATCCTTCTTCTATTCATCCTTCTAGTATTCCTGTTGTGAAGGAGGACTGTGACTGCCATGCCCTAAATATTATTGCTTCCGATATGGTGGAGCGGGTAACCTTCACCAAGAAGGGTTTTACTTACGTTTACACGTACTCCTTCACTTTGGGCCCATTTTCATTGAGCTGGGGACTTGACACCGTGATCTTAGAGTTTTGCCACTGGTATCACGTTTGCTTGGCACAAGTATGCCCTTCTGAGTGGCGAACGGTGGCTAGTCTGCAACGGTTGTGCCTAGAAATGAAGGAGCCCCTCGCCTTGGCACATATGATAAACCTTTATTCCACCAAAATCTTCTATGGGGGAGTAATAAATTTCAGCAAGCATGGCCACCATGCTTTGCTTACCAGCATGGACGATGACAATGACCGTGGATAGATGGAGCGGTTTGTCGTCATTGCTACATGGAATATCATCTTGGCCACAACTCCATCTTTCCCTGAATCCTGGAATCGTTCACGTGAGTTCAAAGTTTATTTCTTTCTCTGAAAATAGGCTATTTCATGTTATTGCTAATCCTTCTTTTTAAAAAAAAAAAATTATTTTAGCAACTCAGTGGACACCACCAAGGGTTGTAGGCTTGGACCGGTGGGTTCAGAAGATACTGGACATCACTACGCTAGAGATCCACTGGTGTAAGGAGTTGCCCCCCACATACGGGTAGAGGGCCAATAACTATGGGTAAACTGACTTTGCCTTCATTCCACCTTTGTACATAAGAAAACAAGCTAACCCTACCTTTTGTTTGATTCAGGTCTCCCGCAGGGTTCTGTTTCCATCCCTGAGGAGGATGTTTTGGTCGATCCCACTGAGGCTACGAAGCTGTTGAAGGAGGTTTTCACCCGGACAGGTGCCCTCGGGTCTACTTTTGGTGCAGGTGCTTCCTCTTGGAGTCCCCGGCCAGAGAACAAGCAACCAAAAAGGTGGCGTTCTTCCTCGGCCGAGGGTAAAAATAAGAAAGTGAAGAAAGCCACGCTCGAGCCAGCCGCAGCCACTGTAGTGATTGACAATGATGGGGAAGCCAGTGATGAAGGGGCTTCCCTACAGAGGAGGCAATGATCTTCATCAGCTCAATAGAATGCTCAATCTGGAGAGCTTAGAACCCCAACCAAGGGCGATGTCCGAGTGCTCTGGGAGAATTTGACTTAGTGGAGACTGCTGATTCTCCCTTTCCAGTCCCAGTTGTTGCTTCCAGTCCAATGAGGTCGGCTACCAAGCCTGTTCTGCCTTCGGGTTGGCGAGCAACCAACAAACAACACTGCCTCTGCCGCAGCTGTTTCTCAATCTACAACGCCACCAGCTTCATCTCCATCTACACAAACTGTGCCTTCATCACCAGTAACTTCTGCATCTCCCCCACCGGCCGCAGATGCTTGAGAGGAGGATGTCCCTCCTCCCTAGTCCCCTGACCACGAATTTGGGGAACAATTATTCAACGCCTTCTATAGATCCCAAGGGAGGAGGAGCGTCTCTCTCTCGGTCTCAAAGGAGTGCCACGTGCTGTCCAGGCCGGTGGAACTCGCCAATTACCTGAAGCCGCTAGCTTCAGAGAAAGATAAGAAAAGACACTCTCATTTAGGGGAGTGTATGTTAAATAACACCATGCACAATGCAGCAGCGGTATTGCACTTGTTCCTTTTACTGCATGTTTTTATTTGTCTGCTACAATAGGGTTTCTAACTTCGATATTTGTTCCACATCGACATCTCCCAACGATGCTGCATGGGATATAACTACCACGAAAATAGTAAATCCTCCTGCGCCAATACTCGCCCACCAACTGTACAAGTCTGTTCATTCCCCATTGACATCAACTGAAAGTCTGACAATACATTCTGAACTCGAAGTCACATTTCACACCTCTACATTTCCAGCAAACTCCCCTCTGCCATAATCAAGCTTCCTCCGTCCAGCAGCCACCATCCCAGATGAAATGCACAGGCTTAGTCATTATCCACCATGATTCCCAAATACATTAAACCACCTCCTTTAAGCAACTTCTCGACCTCTGCTCTTTATACTTGACCTGCTAGTAATTTGACCACCGCGAGACACCTCCCGCCATGTCCTTCATCATCCTTTGTTGTCCAAATGTTGCCTCAAATCAAAATCCTTCTTTGTGGCACATGAACTAATAAATTGATACCAACCCTAAGCCTTTTGAAGATCACCTTTCTCGAGCCATCAGCTCTCGAAGCACCGGTTCAATTCTGAAATCGCTACACACCGCCATCTCTGACAACCGCTTCTTAGACACTATTTCACCACACTCTGCCCCAAAGGCAAATCAAAGAAAATCATAACACCGGCGAACCTTAATACATTCAAACAAGGATGACGACACCACATCACAAATGAAAATTCCACCATGCTTGAAAATATCAAGTCTCGTTACTCCATCAACCAAAACCTGAACATCCATAGTCCGATTGCCCTTCCTCTGTTGGAATTAGATGCCGAACCTCTAAACCATGAACTGAGAAATCCTCCTTTCTAGTCATTCACTGCCACGATAAATAAACACCCTACCATTACACCAACGTTGTACGATAACAACACATAAATATCATTGCAACCTGTATATAGCCTTAAACCATAGGAAATACAGATACTGAGCCGAAACGACAGAACATCCTTCCGCAAGACGATAATAGCCCGCCCGAACATGCACGAAAAAACATCCTGCACCACGTCTGTAGTACCACTACAACTCCTCAACTCCCAATTGATAACAAGCGCTTCACGTCACATAAGATTGAGTAGGAAGGAAATAAAGGTATAAGCATCAAATGAATCAAATCGTACGATGAGGAATCAAGAAGGGAAGTGCTCCTAACAGCCTTGTAGCCTCTCGAAGATAAGTACAAACGTCTCCGTAATGATCTGCAAGACTCTCCTAGACTTGTTCATGACTCGTGAGACCTAAGTGAACCTAACGCTCTGATATCAAGCTGTTACAATCCAAAATCCACTATAGGCCGTGATGGCGTCTAACGTCGCCGTCAGGCAAGCCAACGGTTATTGATCAATTTGATTACTTATTTTATTACTTTCAAAATTATAAATTTTAGTAAGGAAGGAAATTTATACTTGTAAATCCATGGGGACGTACAAAATTAGTGGTTTATAACAGAAATGAAAGGCGATAATAATATATATAATCGTAAGCATTAACTAGTGCATCCCAAAACCAGGTTTCACAAGTGCATGAGCCTTTACTATGGAGTACAATAATAATACAACATCTGTCTAGAATGTAAATAAGACAAGATAAAATAAATAGTATGAAGGTGAGTTTGTAGACTGCGATATATAGCCTAGAATGCAACTCACATAAATTCTCCTCAATAGTTGCACCTACGCACCAAGATAACCGCCAATTGAACCTGTCAAATCCTGCACGTTCAGTGCAAAAGTGCAGTATGAGTACGTAAATCAACGCGTACCCAGTAAGTGTCTAGCCTAATCTCGGAGAAGTAGTGACGAGGGGTCGACATCGACACTTACTAGAGGTCCAATACAGCAATATGATAAATCATAAGTAGATATGAAGCGCATCAATAATAACGGGGTAAGACTGTAAGTTACATAACCTTCCAAAAAGTTTCTTTTAAAGATATCGATTTCTCGGTCTCATATTCTATCTCAACAGCTCAGATGTATCAAGTTCCAGTATCGAATGGATAAGGAAATATCATATACATTGCCGGGCATCAGTGGGAGGATAATCTCGTGAATATTCGGTCTGCTAGCGATATAACGCATTATTATGCCGAGGTCGTTCGGCCTGATCCAGAATAATGTGTACACTGCTGAGGGTCGAGTGGCACGAACCATAGATGCATCTATTATATTGCCGAGGCGTTCGGCCCATTCCACAAGAAAGGAAGGAAATCATTGAATTACGAGACACGCGCTTACACTATAGTACATGAACACAAAGTGAATACAACCATTACCGTTTCTCAAATAATTTGCCAACAACTCAAGGTAATAAGGCTCGGCCTAACTTATATGCATGTTTTTCTAAATCAATTCAATTATAATTTCGATTAATTAAGCTAGCAGGATGGATTCAAGTTTTCAAACATTACAAGGTAAAGTCCTAAGTCTACCCGGACATAAACATGCTTTAGCTACGTACAGACTCTCGTCACCTCGTACATACATAGCTCCCACAACTATTAGCACATAATAATTACATCACCTAGGGGGTAGTTTCCCCCTCACAAAGTTAGACAGGAGACATACCTCGCTCCGAAGTTCCATAACCAGCTCCAATGCCGCACTAACTCATCAATTCAAAGCCAAACGATCTGAAACTAGTCAAACAATGTGCAAAACAATCAAAATATACTCCAATCGTATAACTTAACAATTTAAAATAATTCTTAACTCTGCTCGAAAAGACAACAAAGTCATCCTTCGGGCCCACGTCTCGGAACCCAACAAAAATTCACGAAATCCAAATACCCATTCTGATACGAGTTCAACCATACCAAGATTATTAAATTCCAACAACGAGTCGTCCTCCAAATCTCCAATTTACACTTTCGAAAGATTTCACAATTTTTCTCAATTTCTTCCATTAAATTCGAAGTAACTAATGAATATAACCATGGATTTATGAGATACAATCACTTTCGGATTTGGAAAACTTACCCAAGTCAAAGTCGTGAAGAACTCCTCCAAAATTGCCCAAAACCGAGCTCCAAAAATCCAAAATAAAATGAGAAAAATGACCAAGTTCGATCCCTTAATAATTTGCCCAGTTTCGCTTCTGCGGATAGATTGGCGTATCTGCAACGTCGCTTCAGCGAAGCCCACTTCCCCGTTGCACTCTCACACCTGCAGAAATAATTCTGCTTCTACACCATCGTAGATGCGAGTCTCATTTGTGCATCAGCGAAGCCAGCCGCTTCTGCACTGAAGATTTTCGCTTTTGCGATATATGCCTTGCCCCTTCCTAATCGCTTCTACGTTGGCCAAGACCACATTTGTTTCCTGCACCTGCGACCTCTGCTAGTCCTTCCAAATTTTGCTTCTGCGAATGCTGCTTCGCATATGCGATTGCGCATCTGCGATCAACTTCATCGCAGATGCGATGACACCAGACTGCCAAAAACCAACTTTTACAAAAATTTCCAAATAATCGTTTAACCACCTGGAATCCACCTGGGGCCCGCTGGACCTCAACCAAATATACCTATACGTCGTAAACTATGATACGAATTTAGTAAAGGCTTCAAACCGCGTCGAGCCACAGCGAAATTACAAATCGCGCCTCGAATCGAATTATGATTTTTCAAATCTTCCAACTTCTATAATTTGCGCTGAAACGTGTCAAATCAATCCGGAATGACTTCAAATATTGCGTACAAGTCACAAATCATGATACGAACCTATTCTAAGGATCGGAACCCCAAACGGACATCGATAACATAAAAATCCACTTCAAGCCAAACTTAGAAAATTCTAAAACTTTTAAAATGCTCTAATTTTCCACAATAAGTACCGTAATGCTCCCGGGCGACCCGATACCTAACCCGAACATACGCCTAAGTTCAAAATCACTATACAAACTTATTAGAACCTACAAATTCCGATTCCGAGGTCGTTTACTCAGAAGTCAAACTTAGTCAACTCCGAACTTCTCGAAATTCAATTCCGAAATTAGAATTTTCTTTCCAAGTCAACTCCGAACTTCTCGAAATTCAATTCCGACCACACGTACAAGTCATAATACTTGAAGCGAAGCTATGCAAGGCCCCAAACCGATGAACGACGCGCTAGAGCTCAAACAACCGGTCGGGTCGTTACATTCTCCCCCACTTAAACATGCGTTCGTCCTCGAACGTGCTAAGGACTGCTTCGGAGTTGTCCAGAATCACTGTTTAACACCTCGTGCACCTACCCGAGCCACCACAACCCATCTGAGCACGTTTGCTCGAGCCAGACTGAAGATCCTCCTATAAGCTTAGCTAACAAGCTCTAGAACCAAATGCCAACACTTAGAATTTTCCACGAGACCCGATTCTAACATACGAACACCGCATCAATCACCAGACACTGTACCCAACATGATAGCATGTACCATGTACATGCTAAAATCATACCATGTACCACATAATTCACTTGAGCATAATAACATCCTCCGACCATAATAGTTGCCATTTCACGAATCTAGTACCCGCAATACCTCTCATATCACATATAAGCCCTGTTCCAACTCTCGCAATACTGCCGATGGAAGAGATGCGCAGAAACTAATAACCACATGCCGAATTAACAAATCATGGAGTCCCTCCTCCTGACAGGAACCATTACCTCTTTTTGAACTGAATGATGATGTTTTCTTTTTAGTATACCCTACATAACTCCGTTCGCACTGATCTCATGTCCAATAATCTCGTCTCACCCTGTACAAGCTGCTCAAGCGATAAGCCACCTCAAACATTGTCTAAGATCTTATGCAGCACCATCAAAGCGCCAACAAGCTACCACTCAAATATAACTAAGAAGGAAGAACGAACTTTGACAGGGAATTACCCAGCCCGCATAATGACTAAAATAGCCGAATAGATGCTATGAACCTACCTCGAGGATGAAAAAAAAGGCACACAAGATAAGTGTAAGGAACTATGCTCAACATCTCACTGTTGCGGCGTGCAACCTGATCCAATATGACACTGTTGCGACGTGCAACCTGATCCAAAACATGACAATGTTGCGGCGTGCAACCCGATCCAAACAATATATCCGTGGCGGCGTACCACCCGATCTGCACATAACAATTAAAAAGAAAACACACATCAAGTTGTAATGATTATACTTACGAAATGCCCGAATATCGACCACAAGCACGCCAAGTGCATAATATAAATCCTAGGGAGACGGATAGCGCCATATGCTACGAAACCCAAGAACAACTAAGATGCGATAAATGACCTGCATCTCGAGAGCCATCCTGCTCATATAACATCACAAGCTACACGGGACCTCAACACATGTGCGAATAATAAAGCTGTCTCACAACCCAGATGGCACAATAGAGATTACACGGAATAGCTGACGACGGGAATAACATCTAATGCCCGACGACTCCTCTGAAAGCAATGCTATGACGAATGAACACATCTGACTTGACGTAGAGCACACATTCATATTAGACCCACCAACGGACCTCAAACCGATTTTGATCACACAATCTTGGGTCAATAACTTTTCAAGGATCCACAATGGCCCTATTCATGACACACACGAGTAGCCGTCCACTATGGACCAAACTCTTGCAGCACAACCAAAGGAATAGAGCGCCTTCCAGGTATAAAATCTCACATTAACAGTAGTACCAAAAATCTCCATACTTGGTTTCAATCCTTAACAATCAAGTGACTAACATGTCATACTTATACAAATCTCCCTGTGGGGTATGCTCCCGCGACCTTCCGCCCAGGTAGCAAAGTCCGCACGTCCATACCACCAACCGTGTAAAGCAAATCAAGAATCCGCAAATCAATACACAAAGCCTCTTACACAGAACGTCGTTCTCAGGTGACACTAAAGAAAATGGCAGCTTACTCTGAACATCTTAATTCTCCCTTGCTCATCCGAGCTCGTGACATTCTTTCAACACCGAACCGCAACCTTGATCCTCATTTTTCAAACTCCTATGCCGCTCACTGCACCTATCATGCCGCTACACGAGAATACAAGAATTCATCATAACCCCTGAACTACTAGTAAAATTTCATTGGCTAGAAACCTTTCACTTAGCTTATTTCAAAAGAACCAATGCAACACGCAACTGAATTTTCAAACCGCAGAAAATACAAACCTCAAGTCGTGATCTAAACCACCATGACTCTTCCGAATCCATTTACACCACAACTGCTGAAGGAACTGATCATTGCCACAATCATGTTGATTTAACCATTACTAATCGAACCAACTTCTTCCAATTCACTCTTGACTTGCCTTAGAAATAATAGTAGCTCCATTCAAGAATCATAACGAAACTCAAAAACACTCTTCCTGAGTGACCCACTTCACGAGACCACATCGTCTCAATACCCATGAACCATCTCACACCTTCCTCATGCGCACAATAGTATCTCCAACTGGTACACCCATTCTGAAAGACCTTCCACGAATCTGACTCCCATTTTTCCAATATTGCCATGTAGACCCGATGATAACATAGAAAATTTCCCAAGTATTCTTCACACTCTATTGCAAAATCCTGGTCTCCAGCCACATAACGAACCCATTATAACCACTGTTGAGAGTTACCCACTCTGACTTGGTCCCAAATATAAGCCAAACTCTAATGCGCTGTCAATACATGAACACTCCCAAAGAAGCAACCGGATGAATTATTTCCTTGTACAACATATCTACCAGAAGCATAAATTCCGAGTCTTCCCAAAACCTGCACCTGCGTCGATAAGGCGAAATATAGCACACATTCATCAAGTTCTTTGCTCGAATTACCCCTGATGTTTTCTTTTCTTAGTCATAAATAATCCACCAATGCACTGATAATCAGAAACCGCGCAAGCATACAACCACGCAATCCAATGGTAGACGGTGGGCTCCCCCACTTAGCTTTAAGCTACAATCACATAAATCTAGAACCTACAAAGATTCCTCCTTCTCAATCACCATGATCTCGCACCGTTAATCCGCTAAATTCTCGAAACCTCCTATTAAACTTTTCATAAAACCTCCCAAATTATCAGCCACAATTGCTTGTTCGACCTCCCGCTGGACAGTAAGTAGAACTCTTCGTAGAAACTTCTTTAAAATCACGCAACCGCCAACCTGCTCACAGGAGATAGCCCACATGTGGAATTCCATATCGACATCTCCCAATGACATTGCACGGGGTACAACTACCATGAATACAGTAAACCTTCCTGTGCCCATGCTCGCCCACCAACTGTACAAGTCTGTTCATTCCCCATTGACATCAACTGAAAGTCCGACAATACATTCCGAACTCGAAGTCTCATTTCACCCCTCTTTATTTCCAGCAAACTCCCCTATTCCATAATCAAGCTTCCTCCGTCCAGCAGCCACCATCCCAAATGAAATGTATAGGCTTAGTCATTATCCACCATGATTCCCAAATCTCTCTAAACTTTCCTCAAGGCAAATCGCTTTCCTACCATAGAATTCATTAAACCATCTCCTTTAAGCAACTTCTCGACCTCTACTCTTCATACTTGACCTGCTAGTAATTTGACCACCGCAAGACACCTCCAGCCATGTCCTTCCTCATCCTTCGTCCAAATGTTACCTCAAATAAAATTCCTTCTCTGTGGCAGCTGAAATAATAAATTGCTACCAACCCTACGCCTCCTCGAAAATCATCTTTCTTGAGCCATCAGCTTTCGAAGCACCGGTTCAATTCTGAAATTGCTACACACCGCCATCTCTGACAACCGCTTCTTAGACACTATTTCACCACACTCTTCCCCAAAGGCAAATAAAAAAAAATGATAACACCGTTGAACCTTAATACATTCAAACAAGGATGATGACATTACATCATAAATGAAAATTCCACATTGCTCGAAAATATCAATTCTCGTTACTCCATCAACCAAAACCTGAACATTCATAGTCCGATTGCCCTTCCTCTGTTAGAATTAGATGCCAAACCTCTAAACCATGAATTGAGAAATCCTCCTTTCGAGTCATTCATTGCCGCGAACCATAAATAAGCACCCTACCATTACACCAACACCGTGCGATAACAACGAATGGAGCCTCACCATGTGGCAAACGAAGGCTAGTCTGCAACTGTTATGCCTAGAAATGAAGGAGCCCCTCACCTTGGCACATATGATAAACCTTTATTCCACCAAAATCTTCTATAGAGGAGTAATAAATTTCAACAAGCGTGGCCACCAATGCTTTGCTTACCAGCATGGACGATGACAATGACGTCTGTAGTACCACCACAACTCCTCGACCCCCAATTGATAACAAGCGCTTCATGTCGCATAACATTGAGTAGGAAGGAAATAAAGGCATAAGCATCAAAGGAATCAAATTGCACGATGAGGAATCAAGAAGGGAATTGCTCCTAACAGCCTTGTAGCCGCTCGAACATAAGTACAAACGTCTCTGTACCGATCCGCAAGACTCTCCTAGACTTGCTCATGACTCGTGAGACCTAAGTAAACCTAACGCTATTATATCAAGTTATTACAATCCAAAATCCATTATAGGTCGTGATGGCGAACGTCGCCGTCAGGCAAGCCAACGGTTATTGATCAATTTGATTACTCATTTTATTACTTTCAAAATCATAAATTTTAATAAGGAAGGAAATTTGTACTTTTAAATCCACGGGGACGTACAAAATTACCGGTTTATAACAGAAATGAAAGGAGGTGATAATATACATAACCGTAAGCATTAACTAGTACATCCCAAAACCCGGTTTCGCAAGTGCATGAGCCTTTACTATGGAGTACAATAATAATACAACATCTATATAGAATGTAAATAAGACAGGATAAAATAAATAATATGAAGGTGACTCTGTAGACTGCGATCCATAGCCTAGAATGCAACTCACATAAATTCTCCTCAACAGTTGCACCTATGCACCAAGATAACCGCCAATTGAACCTGTCAGATCCTGTACGTTCAGTGCAAAAGTGCAGTATGAGTACGTAAATCAACGCGTACCCAATAAGTATCTAGTCTAATCTCGGAGAAGTAGTGACGAGGGGTCGACATTGACACTTACTAGAGGTCCAATAAAGCAATATGATAAATCATAAGTATATATGAAGCACATCAATAATAATGGGGTAAGATTGTAAGTTACACAACCTTCCAAAACGTTTCTTTTAAAGATATAGATTTCTCGGTCTCGTATTCTATCTCAACAACTCAGATGTATCAAGTGTCATTATCAAACGGATAAGAAAATACCATATACATTGTCGGGCATCAGTGGGAGGACAATCTTATGAATATTCGGTCTGCTAGCGATATAACGCAAGATTTTGCCGAGGTCATTCAGCCCGATCAAGAATAATGTGTATACTGCTGAGGGTCAAGCGGCATGAACCGTAGATACACCTATTATACTATGGCCCGCTGCACAAGAAGAGGGAATACTCTATGAACATATGATTTAAAAGATATTACAAGCCTAAAACGCAAGGAAGCACAATTTCTATAATGTTCAAGTAACCCTCCAAAACTCAAAGTAAGTGAAATTCGGCCATTACGAATCCTTTATCAAATTTCTATATAATTTAGGCACTTAAATTAGCAAGTAGAGTGCAAACAATACAATTATTTCATGGTTTGGGTCCTAAAACTACCCGGACTTAAGCAAAATTAGTAGCTACGCACAGACTCTTGTCACCTCATGCGTGCGTAGCCCCCACAATTTGAAGCAAATAATAATTTTAAATACCTACGGGGTAAATTCCCTCTTACAAGGTTAGGCAAGAGACTTACCTCATCTCAAAGCTCACTTTCCGGCCCATAAATTCACTTTAAGGCCTCAACTTGATGCCAAACAATCCGAAGCTAGCCAAATATTATATAAATTAATCAATGTACACTCAAAAGTTAATAATTTAGTTAGTAGAGTAATTACTCAACCCAAATTGGAAGATTGCTAAAATTCACCCCTGGGCCCACGTGCCCGGATTCTGCAATTTTTCGATAATAATTGTTACCCATAACCTCACGACTCAAATATATATTTTTCACCCAATTCCGTAATCATTTTCGTGGTTAAATCTCATTTTTATCAAAACATAAGTTTTTCAACTAAACCCACAATTACTACACTTTATATGCTAAGAATCTACCCAAAAATACATGTTTTAAACTCATCTCATATAGAAATTACTTACCTCAAAGTGCTAGGTAAAAACCCCTCTTCAAAGATCTCCAAAATCGCCCAAGAGATGAAAGAAATGAGCTAAAATTGCCTAAGCCCCGACAATAAAAGCCCTCACTGCATCCAGCAAATTCCGCTTTTGCGAACCCTAGATCGCACCTGCGACGCCGCTTCTGCGGGCAGAGGTCCGCTCCTCCGGAACACACACAGCCTAGAACTGGGCGCACCCCGCTTCTGCGGCTCGCTTCTCGCACCTGCGACCTTGCCCACACTGGCCTTCTCTGCGCCTGCGACCCCTTCATTGCAGAAGCGAGTCCGCTTCTGCGGACACGCAGACCCCTTCCCCTTTTTTGCTTCTGCGAGCGAGAAGCAGCACCTGCGATGCCGCTTCTGCGGACACGCAGACCCCCTCCCCTTTTTTGCTTCTGCGAGCGAGAAGCAGCACCTGCGATGCCGCTTCTGCAGCCATTCCAACCATAGGTGCGAATGCACCAGATGCCAGCCACCATCAGCTCTTATCCAAAGAGCAATCAAGCTCTATCGACCGTGCGAATCCTATACGGGGGCTCCGAGGCCTCGACCAAACATACCAACAAGTTGTATACATAAAACGGACTCGCTCGCATCCTCAAACGCGGAAAAAAACATCAAAACTAAGAATCACAACCCAAAACCAAATAGAATCAACTTATGAACTTCAAGTTCTTCCAACTTACTCCGAACGCGCCGAATCATACTTAAACTACTCAGAATGATACCAAATTTTGTGTGCGAGTCTTAAATCACCATACGGAACTATTCCCTGGCTCAGAATCCCAAACGGACCTCGATAACACCAAAACCTACTCCAAACCAAATTTAAAGAACTTGGAAAAACCTTCAATGTGCCAACCTTCGATATTAAGCGCCGAAACGCTCTTAGATCATCCAAAACCTGATCCGAACATACTCTCAAGTCTAAAATCATCATACGAACCTAGTGGGCCGTTAAATCTTGATTTCGAGGTCGTTTACAATAAATATTGACCAAAGTTAAACTTACCCCTTTTAAGCCAATATTAAGGAACTAAATATTCTGATTTCAACCCAAACCCTTCTAAACCCGAACTAACCATCCCCATAAAATATTAAAGGCACATATAAGGAGTCTTATTTAAGGGAACGAGGTTCTATAAAGCAAAATGACCGATCGGGTCGTTACACGGTGCACGGAACTGACACTTGTCGCAAATGCCTTCGCGTCTTGTTCCAACCAAGGCCAATAGTATTCTGCTCTAATTAATTTTAGCACCAATGAATCTGCATCAGAATGATTCTCGTAGATCCCTTCATGAACCTCTCACATGATGTAATCTGCCTCCGAGGCTCCTAAATATCGGGCCAACGGGCCTTGGAACGACCTTCTATATAGTTGCCCCCCCATAAGCTATAATGAGCTGCTTTGGTGCGGAGTGTACGGGATGCCTTCGGGTCTTCGGGCAGCTTGTCGTGATGAAGATAATCGATGATCTCATTCCTCCAGTCCCAGACTAGGTTGGTTGTATTTACTTCGCAATAACTATCCACATTCAATATTGATGCATGAGTTGTATGACAATACCAAAATCTTATCCCTTCATCTCATTGGGCGACCCCAAGTTGGCAATGAATCTGCTTCTACGTTTTCTTCTCTCGGGATGTAGGTGATCAACCACTCCCTGAACCGCGCGAGCAAAGTTTGAACTTTAATCACATACTGTTGCATGTATTCCTTCTTTATGTCAAACATCCCATAAACTTGGTTTACCACCAGCTGCGAATCATATTTTATTTCTATTACCTCGGAGCCAAGTCCCTGGGCCAATTCGAGTGCTGGAATCAATGCCTTATACTCACTTCATTATTAGTCAAAGGAATAGTTTTTATGGCCTACCTTAGGGTTTCTCCTGAAGGCGTGATTAAGATCACCCCGAGATCGAACCTTTTCACATTGGAAGCTCCATCCGTGAACATGATCCAAACTCCTGATGTTATTTCCAACACCATCGTCGCTTCTTTTGCTGCCAAAGACAAAAGCCTGGGGCTGAAATCGGTCACGAAGTCAGCCAAAACTTGTGATTTGATCATGGTCCTAGGCTTTATCAAATTCACTAATTTCAACTACTCATTTGGCCAGCCGACCTGACAACTCAGGTTTATGAAGGACATTCTGCAGGGGGAAAGTTGTCACCACAACTATCGGGTGGCACTGGAAATAAGGCCTAAGCTTTCGAGAGCGACTACAAGAGCTAAGGCCAGTTTTTTGAGGTGCAAATAACGAGTTTCTGCTCCCGACAAAATTTTGCTAACAAAATAGACAGGAGATTACGCTCCTTCGTCCTCCCGGACTAGAACGACACTTACCGCTACCTCCGAGACCGCTAAGTATATCAGTAATTGTTTGCTTTCCTCCTCTTTTGATAGTAGCGGAGGGCGTGATAGATATTGTTTCAGGTCTTTTTCTGCTGGCATTTTGAAGTCTATTTGAAGTTGTTCTTCTTCTTCAGAAGTGAGAAGAAGTGTCTGACATTTTTTTAAAGACCGAAAAATGTACCTACTTAGAGCAGTCAATCTTCCGATTAGCCTTTAGACTTCTTTCACGCTTGTCAGCTGGTATGGGATGTCCTCGATGGCTTTGATTTTATCTAGATTAACCTCGATCCCTCTTTGTGTAACAACCCAGTTGATCGTTTTGAGCATCTGCATTCCATTTAGTTATTTGAAGTCTTGAACAGCATCGTATGAGGTATTATGACTTGTGTAAATCATCTATTTTGTTTTTCAGGTTACTCAGAGTTGGTTTGGACGAATGGTTCTCAACTAATAATCTTTAAGTTGGAAAAGTTGACCAAGTTTGACTTTTGAGTATTTGACCTTTAATTACAGTATTTATGGTTTTGTTAGGTTCGGATGGTGATTTTGGACTCGGGCTTATGCCTGGATTTGCATTTGTTTCTAGAAGGTTTCGGCACTAATTGGCGAAAGTTAGAAATTTGAAGTTTCGAATTTCATAAGTTTGACCGAGGGTTGACTTTGATGATTTCGGACTCAGATCGTGGTTTCGGGAATTGGAATTGCTTCGTTATGTCATTTGGGACTTGTGCACAAAATTTGAGTTTATTCCGAGTTGATTTGATATGTTTCGGCACGAGTTTAGAAGTTGAAAGATTCAAAGTTTATTATATTTTATTTGAGGTGCGATTCGTCGTTTCAATATTGTTATGCGTGATTTGAGGCCTCGAGTAAGTCCGTATCATATTATGAGACTTGTTGGGATGTTCGGTCGTGGTCCCGAGGGAATTGGGTGTGTTTCGGATTGATTTCAGACCATTTTTTTCTTCATATTGCATTGTTGGCTTCTGCTGAAGTCTGGTCCACCAAATGGTCTTCGCGATCGCAAAGTAGGTGATGCGATCGCGTAAAGGAATGGGCAGTTTCTTAATCACGATCGCGATTGGATGGCCGCGATCGCGTAGCTTGGTGTTGGATGTTGTACGCGTTCGCATAGTGGATGTTGCATTCACATAGAGCTGAGGCGGGAAGCTGGGAGCTGTAAATTCTTCAACGCATTCGTGAAGTTTGGGCGCCTGTGTGCTTCGCGTTCACATGATTTTATTCGCAATCGCGTAGCATATTTGTGGAGTCAGTGTAGTTTGTTCTTCGCGATCGCGAAGGTTGTTCCGCTATCGCATAAGAGTATTTTTTGGGGCAATGCATTTTCCTTCTTCGCGATCGTGATGTTATTTCCGCGATCGTGATTCATTGATTCGCCCAGTGATTATAAGTATTCTATTTTCGGTGGTTTGCATATTTGGAGCTATGGAGCTCGTATAGAGACGAGTTTTGAAGCGATTTTCATCATATGGATTAGGGTAAGCGTTCTCTACTTGGTTTTGATTTTATTTCATGAATCTATCTTCGTTTTTGGCATTTGATTGAGGATTTCAACAGAGAAATTGGGGATTTTTGTCTAAAGCTTCATAGAATGAATTTTTGAGTTGTGCACGTCGATTCGGAGTCGGATTTGAGTGAAACTAGTATGGTTGGACTCGTAATTGAATGGGGTTATTGGATTTTGTATGTTTTGTCAAGTTTCGAGGTGCGGGCCTGATTTTGACTTTTTGGTTGACTTTGGACTTTTGATTAAAGATTCGGCCTTTATCATTTGAAATTATTTTCTTAGGCATTATTGAGTTGCTTTTGGCTAGTTTTGAGCCGTTCGGAGGTTGGTACGCGTGGGATGGTATTTTTAGAGTATTATTTGGCTTGCTCGATATTGGACTCGGCTTATTCGAGGTAAGTAACACTTCTAAACTTGGTGCTGAGGGTATGAACCCTGAATATACGTGTTATGTGTTTGGTTTTGAGGCGACGCACATGCTAGGTGACGGGCGTGTGGGTGTGGACCGTGAGAATTATGACTCAGTTGATTCTGTGATACTCTGTAGTGACCTAATCTTGTTTCTATCCATGAAATTTCTACGTGCTAGAGTAATGGAGCTGTGTTCCATGTGAGAAACCATGTTTAGCCTACATGCTTATCCTGTTGGGACCCATTGATGCAATTTCTGCTGTTGAGTTATTTGCTTAAATTGAAACTGCATACTTAGTCATACTCATTTCTTGCATATCATATCCCAGTCTCTGTTATCATTTGTCTTACATCATATTATCAGTGTTTAGGCCGATTGGCATGAGATTTGTAAGGCCGAGAGACTGAAGAGATTGATGACTAAGTAGGGCCGAGGGCCTGATTGTAAGGATGTTTATGGATCGGGTTGCACGCCGCAGCAGACTAGATTGGCTTTATATTAGCGCTTGGGCAGGATCCACTCATCCGGAGTCTGACTTACTAATAGTGAGCGCAGGTACCTACTGAGTGAGAGTGCCGAGTGCAAGTGCCGAGAGCAAGTGCCGAGTGATTGGGAGGACTTAGTAATTGTGAGGACTGAGTGACTGGGAAGATGGAACGAATTGATAATCCGAGAGTATGCATATGGTTTTATCACTACGTTGTATTATAATTGGCATGCATACTTGACATGTAGGCATAGAGATGTACTTTCCTCATGCCATTTGATAATGAAACATCTTATCTGTTGCTGAAAGTTTTTGGGAAAAATCACACTTTTCAGATTTACTCCTATCTTGGTAATTTCGGTGAAAGATTTGGTTTTACTGTTATACTTGAAAAGCATGCCTATTTTCCGGAACTGTGAACGAGCTGAGCATCACATCTTTGAGTTATTACTTGTACTGCTTTATTTATCTTGTTATGAGTTGTTCCTGGCTGTTGCTGTTGGACTCTGACCGTTGTCCGAGCTCTTCACTGCTTTCAACCTATGGTTAGATTTGCTACTTATTGAGTACATGGGGTCGGTTGTACTCATACTACACTTCTGCACCTTGCGAGCAGATTTTGGATGCTGATGGTGCTGTGTATGGCGAGAGCTAGCATTGAAGATGTACCTGCATTCCGGTCATAGCTGCCTCTTCTTCTTGGTAGCTTTAGAATTATTAATCTGATCAAGTATATTTCAAACAAATGACACATTTAATTCATTCCAGCTTTGTAAACTCTATATCTTAGAAGCTCATGATTTGTACTACCAGTCCTTGGGAATTCTTTGTATAAAAGTTCAGTATATTATCATTATTGCTCTTAGTAAATCTCATTTGAATTATATTGTTGCTAATTGGCTTACCTTTGCTAATTGGCTTACCTAGCAGGTCGGGCTAGGCGCCATCATGACTAGTTGGATTTTGAGTTGTGACACTTTGTGATACCAGAAAAACCAAGAATTTATTAGAGCTAACTCTGTACGTGCATTTTTTGGGGTTGAGCTTCATGTTGTGCCTCCTTAGGATATCGAAGGTTTATGGAGGTGTTTTCAATGATCACCTGCATTCAAAGACTTGACCAGCAAATCATCTATGTATACTTCCATTGTTTTACCTGTTTGTTTTTCGAACATCTTGTTCACGAGCCTCTAATAAGTGGCTCTGGTTTTTTTAAACCCAAACAACATCACATTGTAGTAATATGTGCCAAAGTTCATGATGAATGAAGTTTTTTCCTAGTCCTCCAGGTTCATCTTAATTTGATTGTACCAGGAATAGGTATCAAGGAATCTCATTAACTAGTGCCCAGCCATGGCGTCGATCATTTGATCGATGATTGGCAGTGGGAACGAGTCTTTCGGGCATGCCTTATTTAGGTCCTTATAATCTACTGCACATTCGAAATTTATTATTCTTCTTCAGAACTACAACTACATTAGCTAGCCAGTCGGGATACTTTACCTCCCTGATCGAACCGATGTCAAGTAATCGAGTTACCTCTTCTTTGACAAACCTGTTTCTGACTTCGACTATCGATCGTTTCTTTTGCCTTACTGGTGGGATGCTTGGGTCCAAGCTTAGCTTGTGCACGGCCACCTCTAGTGGGATACCCGTCATATTCGCGTGCGACCATGCGAAACAATCAATATTAGTTTAAAGAAAATCAATGAACCTTGACCTGAGCTCCGGGTTTAGTCCTGTCCCTAAGTGAAATTTCCTCTCTAGAAATTGTTCAAACAAAGCCACTTGTTCGAGTTCTTCCGCTGTGGACTTGTCGCATCTTTTTCTTCCGGTACCTAAAAGTATCTTGGTACCTAGTAGGAGACGACTCCATCCCTTTTTCATCTTTGTTCGGTTCTGGAGCAGGCATCGGTTCTTGTAATTGCTATGCGTTGAGTTCTTTCCCTTTACTGATGGAAACCGATATCACGTTCATTTCCCTTGCTGCCGGTTGATCCCCTCTTATTTGTTTGATTCCCTCTAGAGTCGGGAATTTCAGCGTTTGGTGATATGTTAAGGGCACGACTTTCATCTCATGTAACCATGGTCTGCCAAGAATTATGTTGTTGTCCATGTGGCCATCCACCACTTCAAATAAGGTAGTGTTCGTGACCCCTTCGGCGTTCGTGGACAGCAAGATCTCCCCTCTGGTTGTTACACTTGCTAACTTGAACCCAGCGATGAGCTTTGTTGCCGGAATGATGCTTCTAGTTCGCTTGGCTTGTTCCAGCACTCTCCATTGAATAATGTTGGCTGAACTTCCTGGGTCATCCAAAACACGTTTAATCTTGAAATTTAAAACGTTAAGAGAGATTACCAGGGGAGGAAGAAGTCCATCAGGTTCTTCTTCTGTGAAAGTGATGCAGTCCTCGGCGACTTCCCCGAGCCTCTTACTATGAGTCACTAATACCTTGGTTTTCTTGGCTGCTGAGAAAGTCACACTGTTGATCTCGTTCCCCCTGAAAATCATGTTGATAGTTAGTCGAGGAGGGTCTTCCCCCTATCTTCAAGGATTCCGCGTTGTGTCGACTGCGGCCGTAATTGTTCTTAGCCCGCTCGCTTAATAATTCCTGAGATGGCCATTCTTTAACAGCATTGCCACCTCCTCGTGCAGATGTCGGCAGTCCCCAGTTCAGTGGCCATTAGTCCCATGATATCCACACCATAAATTAGGATTCCTCAAGCTAGGATCGGATCTCATTGGCCTCGGGAACCATGCTTCCTTGATGGCTCTCATTGCCAACAACAGCTCCACTATGCTGCCATTGAAATTATACTCTAACAGCTTGGGATAAGTGGAATCCCGAGAACCTGATACCTCTTTTTCCTACAATGACCTGTTGTTCTGGTCGCGGTCATTTCTTCTATCGGGGGCGGACCTATCCGCTGACCGAAAACCTTTGCTGTCGCGTCCTTCGGCCCTTTCATAGGGCAAAAACTGGCCCTTAGAAGATCGTCGATCTGTATCAAAATCATCTTTTGATTTTTTCCTGTTCCTTTCTCGATCCGACCTTAGTTCATGCCAGGAACTCGAGTTGATCATCTTCTATCCTTATCTTTGATTCATAACGGTTATGGACATCCGCCCATGTAGTCGCTTGGAACTCGAGCAAGCTTTCTTTCAGCTTCTGGGAGGTGTCGAAGCTCTTCGGGTTCAACCCCTTAGTAAATATCTCAGCTGCCATTCATCTGGCACTGTCGGTAACAGCATCCATTCTTTCTGGAACCTGATCACGAACTCACGCATCAATTCGGACTCTCCTTGCGAAATTTTGAATATGTTCGCCTTCCGGGCCCGGACCTTCCTGACCCCAGCATGGACCTTGATGAAAGAATCTGCCAACATCTCAAAGGAATCTATTGAGTGTTCGGGTAGGAGTGAATACCATGTTAAGGCCCCCTTCGTGAGGTTTTTACCGAACTTCTTCAGCAGGACCGACTCAATCTCATGTTGGGCCAAGTCGTTTCCTTTCATCGCTGTTGTATAAGTTGTGATATGCTCTTGAGGGTTTGAAGTACCATCATACTTCAGTATGTTCGACATTTTGAACTGTTTCAGAATTAGTTCTAGTGTTGTGCTCGGTTTGAACGACAATTGGGTGTACTTCTTCGAGTCCGGGCCCTTCAACACTGGTGGTGCGCTCGGAATTTGGTCCATTCGGGCATGGAACTCTTTCGCTTTATGATCCATCCGCTCGTCCATTTCCCTCATAAACCTCAAAAATTCGATTTTGAAGGGATTGTTGCTGTTGTCGTTGCCGGCTCCGCTACCGATCCCTCTCGCTCCATCGAAGCCAACCTCTCCCCTCGGGGTGTTGTTATCAACCCTTTGAGTTGTTTGATTTCTTGGAGCGCCGGGAGGAACAAGGCCTCTTCTATTCGCATTATTGGAAGCACCTGACAATGCCTGCTTTAGTTTTTGTCATGGCTTGGTCTTGCCTTGAGAGATGGCTCATGATGGCCTTTTGCTGCTTCCTCAAGATCCTTACTGTTTCCGTAACGTGCTCGCCCTCAGCATCATCAGGAATTATCTCCCGTACATGTCGGGGATAACACCCTCCATGGATTGGAGTTGCTACGTCTTCCTTGTTGCGAGTGTCACTGATTGAATCCTCATGTTGAGGCAGATTTTCTTGCGCCTCAACGTTGTGTGTGATGTTGACATTGTTAGCTACCATTTTTCTTCGATTTTTGCTATGAAACAAAGAATCAAACTAATTAGTAATAAATGCAAGGATCAACTCAGTTATGCCGCTGTCTAAGCCCCATGGTGGGCGCCAAACTATTTACCCGTAAAACGGTAAGGTTGAATTTATTGCGTGGTTTATAGACAAGCGAACTGATTTAATCTTAAAATAATAAATAATTAAATAAAAATACAAGAATTAGTGTTGAAATCGAGATAAATAGTAGACAGTCTGCTTCCGGGAGCAAGTGTTGTGGCCGAACGCACACGCAAATATATGCGCTCGTCAAGTAATAAAGTGATAAGATAGAGTGTCGAACTCACGAGGACTTGTGATTAACTATTAACTAAATTAGACTATCCTAATTATCTAAAAAAGAGTTAAACCTAGAAGTATATGACTCTGATCTAATTAAACTAAAAAGAAAATAAATAATGAACTCTAAAAAAAGGTAGTGTAGATTTTTATGTTATCAATTTAATGAAAACGACAGAGTTATGGGTTATCTAACATTCCTATTATATTCTTCAATTGAATTGACTAACTAATTCATCTAGCTTATTAGTTGACAGGGTTAATATTGCTCATAAGAATCTGTCGAGTTCTTACTCGCCTATTCAAGCTAACCTAACGCCTATATGTCTATGGAATTAGAACTAGTAAGAACGCATTTATAATTCATGTACATCAATCAAACAAGGCAATTAGGTATATGTCTATCCTAACTGCGAATCTGTTCCCCGATGCCCAGGTTCAAGAACTTGCTCTATTCAATCCTATGTGTAGTCTAGAATTCTCACTTTCGAGTTCAATTCTAGATTCTTAGATAGTATTCAATTGGTGATCAACCAATCAAATAATTAAGCGCAAGATTGAATAAATAAACTAATATGATAAATCAAGAAAGCAAAATCAATATCCGAATAACAATAACAATGAACGAACTACAACCCTAGAACGTGAAGTTTAGCTCCACATAGACATGGTAACCAAACAACAAATCATACAAAGAAACATAAAAATTACTAAGTTGGTGGAAGAAGATGAAATTTGATGAATTCCGGCCTCCACGGCGGCTCCTTGCTCTCCTAGGCCGAGTCCCTTTCAAAAAGTATGTTTAATGCCCTAAAAGAGGCGTTTTTGACTTATATAATGCGTACAAAAGTCGTGGGCCAAAGTTTCCCTTTTTCTTTTCCGAATAAGCTTTAGGGATTGATGCTGGAGTGGATGCTTCGCGTCCGCCTCAACTTTAAATTCTCAGTATCGCATGCTAGTGTGGATGCTTCGCATCCACCCTCTGTACCTCCATCCCTGTTGTGCCCAGATGCAGATGCTAAGGTGGATGCCTTCTCCCGACTTTACTGCTAAGGGAGAACCAACTAGCCTTTTTTGCAAGGTTGGATGCGACCCATCCGCCCTCTTCTCCTTTAGCAGGAGCATCTTTTCTTCATATTTTTGCACTCCAAACATCCTAAATCATCACACACATAACTTAATTAGTCATAAAATCAATAATTGACACATGTTGGGCATTTTTAATACTAAATATCACCAAAAAGCAGTTAAAATATGGGTAAAGTAATATTAAAACATATAGAAATATACCCAACATCACCGCCCCACACTTAAACCTTTGTTTGTCCTCGAACAAACCATCACTTTAGTAGACGAAACAATATTAGGCTCCTATCATTTAAAGCACACCACACCTCTGACCATGGTTGATTGCAACAATTAAATTCTAGCATATGCATTCAACACGCACTTCCCTTTAACTTATGCCATATTTCAAAAAATTTCTAAACAAAAGCAACATGATCTTAACAATCCTAGCCTCAAAATCCGACTCAATGTCACAATGCACTCATGGCTTGAACACCCCAAATCATAGAGAAGTCTAATAATGTAATTTATCTCTCATGAAACCATGTGCCCTATCAAGGAGAGTGATTTGAATCCACACATTCGAATCTCATGATCAAATATAATTGAAGAACCTCACATATATCAAAGAAATTTCTCACTCTCACAAAGAAATCACATGCACGCAATTGGTACCATAGGCTTGCCCATAGTGTATACCTCTACTAATATAGGCTCGTTCGATCTAAAATCAATTAGGACTTTTTCATGATTATAATGTGGCTTAAGGACAAGTAGGATATATTTTAGGAATAGTGACTAACCCTCTTAAGCACTTTAACACATCGCATGATAAACTTTAAGCGCATTTTCTTCAACAACACATCAGTTTCACAAACAAGATCACACCCCAAAAATATTCCCTCTTTCTTTAAGTACTACCTTAATATACATCCCACTAGCAAAAACAAGACAACGATTTATTCATCTATATTCTTTTCTTCTTTTTTCCAGATTTTTCTCCTTTTTTTTTCAACTATTCTTTTTTTTTTTTTTCAATTTTCACTAGTGGTGTATTATTTTACAAAATAAGTGCACCTTTCTTACTTTCATTGGTCTACTCGAAAGCCACCCAAACCCCCTCCTTACTTCTTTTAGCGCTCATTTTACAATTAAAGTGCTTTAAAAGGTAAAAGGATCAAAAAATATCAATTAAGAACAAAAGGGATATAGTCTTGTAATGTGGATGTCAAATAAAAGTCTATAGGCTCAAAAAGATTAACTAGGGATAGATTTTATTTGTTATAAGCAATAAAGCTCAAAAAGATCAAAGAAAGCCTAAACCATTTCTCAAAGCGAGCATCACCTAAAATTTCGCTTCGAGTCACATACCAGGAAACTTCTAAACACAAGTACAATAACATGGACTACATAAAAATCTCACCACAGGTGCACATGACTCACTAAGGATGATTTCATTCCGACTCTCAAACTAATGCAAGTATTGACGGAGCCACGAGATATTAAGCATTAAGCACAAAGTGGACATAAGTCAAGAAAATGAGACATAGGCGTCAATAACATGCTATCCAACTCCTCAAGGCATCATAAAATTTTAACACGTATGGAAGATACTACACATGCCAAAGCCTAATATGTTACTATCAAACAAGTCAAAGGCTGCTAGGAATCTCATCTTTCTTCCTCCATTTTATTCCCTAAATTCGTAATCTACTCTAAAAGAAAAAACTACCCAGTTCAAACTGCATCCCATAGAAAAGAACCGATGGCACAAAGAAAAATCATGGGGGATCTTTTCTACCTAAGAAAAACTAAAAGACATTTTTTTTGTGTTATTGGTTAGACTTTAATCCCTTAAGAAAACTGTCCAGAGATCCATCGTCAGGAAAAGTCCTAATTTTTTAATTTTTTTTTTGATTTTTCATATTTTTAAAAAAATTTAAGTTACTAAAACTACAACTAACACTACTACAAAAACGAAAATAAGAAGTTAAACTCAAAATAAGAAGTTAACATTTTTTTTTTTTACTACTAACATACTACTACTAATTATCTAGAGGAATTTTTCCATCCCACTTAAAAGAGTGCAGTGTCCCCAATGCACAAGTAAAGCAAAAACAAATAATGAGGGTGGACAAGAAACTCCCTGAAAGGCCAAAGGCTGAAGCAATAGCGGCTCACGGGATACTCAGACTTCTCCCGGGCATGATCTTTTGTGCAGGCACCCCACACTTAGTTCCAACCATCTGGATCACTTTTGTACACTTCCTATGGCCTTGTGTCCTATGCTCAAAATCCTATAAAATAAAACAATACTACAAAAATAATACAAAAAAAAAATATTAAACTAAAAGAAAGCAGTAAAGTTGGGTTGCCTCCCGACAAGTGCCTAATTTAATGTCGCGGCACGACTTGAACCACTATTTACCTCCACCTTGAACTTATGAATTGTACCCCTAACAACGCATCCAGTCTGTGGCTATGCTCTTTTGAAGGGGCTACAAAGATAACCCGGCCAAGTAGTAAATTTTTCACTCTATTCTTCTCGGCCTTTAGGTGAGGAATGTAATTTTTGCTCTCTGGCACGACATATCCAAGAATATAAGCACCTTGTTCCTCTTTCGTTGACTCGTCCAAAGGCTCAGATGACTCGATTTTCATGTCATCATCCAAACACAATATCGAAAAATATTTAGAATGAGGACGAACACGCCTCCACTCTGGAATTGTGTTACTATTTACATCCTCATATTTACATGTACTAGAGTCTTCAAATATAACATTATCTACTCATTCATATGACTTAAGAACACTCTTCTCAACATTAGCATCCTCAAGAAAAATATGGTCTAATGTTTGGTATTCTCGTTTTAGCTCCTCGATTTGGTCTAGAAGATTTTTTTTTCAGCTTCACACAACTCATCATTAAATTGTTGGGTGTTGAATGCATCAACCTTTGCACTCAAATATATATCCAAGTTGTGCAACGCCAAGCCAAACTTGTCAATTTCTTGTGCAAGATCAACTCTCTCCTTCGACCAATCATTCACCAACTTTGTTAGAAGATAACATCATTCTGCATATTCTCATAATCGTGAATATCCATCCCAGTACCAACCCTTACTACCATATTCAAATTCAGACCTCCCAGAGTTCAGGTCATGCCAAGTCCAAAAAGATGGGTCATAAAAGTCTTCCGTCAACCAAGCGTCTTCATCAATAACCTTACCTCCGGATATTTCATCCACAGATGTCATGTTAAGAGAACTATGAGCACACTAAGAGAAAAATCAAATTGTTAAAAAAATAAAAATATTTACAAAAAGAAAAAAACAAAACCTTTAAAGATAAAAGTAAAAGTCTAATCTAGAAAAATAGCTAATTCTAAGTCCCTGGCAACGGCGCCAAAAACTTATTACGGCCAAACGCACACGCAAGTATACGCAATCGTCAAGTAATTAAGTGATAAGATAGAGTGTCGAACACACGAGGACTTGTGATTAACTATTAACTAAATTAGATTATCCTAATTATCTAAACAAGAGCTAAACCTAAAAGTATATGACTCTGATCTAATTAAACTAAAAAAAATACATAATGAACTCTGAACAAAGGAAGTGTTGATTTTTAAGTTATCAATGGAATGAAAACGATCCAAGGTCATCGAAGGAGGATTTTAGTAAGGAGTTTTGCGATTTGACTACTTTTTAGTTGAAGTATGGGTTATCTAACATTCCTATTGTATTCTTCGATTGAATTGACTAACTAATTCATCTAGCTTATTGGTTGACAGGGTTAATATTGCTCATAAAGAATCTGTCGAGTTCTTACTCGCCTATTCAAGCTAACCTAACTCCTATATGTCTATGGAGTTAGAACTAGCAAGAACACATTTATAATTCCGGTACATCAACCAAACAAGGCAATTAGATATATGTCTATCCTAACCGCGAATCAGTTCCCCGATGCACAGGTTCAAGAACTTGCTCTACTCAATCCTATGTGCAATCTAGAATTCCCGCTTTCGAGTTCAATTCTAAATTCGTACATAGTATTTAATTGGTGATCAAGCAATCAAATAATTAATCGCAAGATTGAATAAATAAACTAATATGATAAATCAAGAAAGCAAAATCAATATCCGAATAACAATAGTCATGAAAGAACCACAACCCTAGAACGTGAAGTTTAGCTCCACATAGATATGGTAGCCAAACAACAAATCATACGAAGAAACATAAAAATTACTAAGTTGGCAGAAGAAGATGAAATTTGATGAATTCCGGCCTCAACGGCGGCTCCTTTCTCTCTCTAGGTCGAATCCCTTTCAAAAAGTATGTTAGATGCCCTTACAAGGTTGGATGCGACACATCCGCCCTCTTCTCCTATAGCTGGAGCATCTTTTCTTCATATTTTTACACTCCAAACATCCTAAATCATCACACAAAACTTAATTAGTCATAAAGTTAATAATTAACACATGTTGTACATTTTTAACACTAAATAGCACCAAAAAGCGGTTAAAACATGTGTAAAGTAATATTAAAAGATATAAAAATACGCCCAACATCAGCAAGGCTTTCGAAGGCAGCAATAAGAACATTGCTAGACAAAAAATAAAGTATTATTTAGCTTGAGAATAATGTGTAGCATAAGTTTGTAAGAGATTTTATGTGTTACAATGGTTGTTGAAGTCACTATTTATAGCTATACCTGGGGAACAAGATCATAGGATCAAGCTCCTCTTAAATGACAATAAAAAGGGCCATTGATGAATGTGTAACTGCAGACCATGAATGCCAAAAATCTCTGCAACAGCTTCATATTTAATACTAAGGAATATTCTTCATTAAATGCCACCCGATGACAAATATTCATTTGCTTCCGTTGATTGCGTTCTCTCGAGATCTATCCGGTACCATCCGAAGCTATTATCGTCGGTCTTGGTTTTCACTCGATTCGTCTTCCGTTTCACGTGTCATGTAATCATTCGAGCATTTAATATAAACTAATTTTACTCTATACAATAAGTTAAATTATCACTATCTTAAATTTTGTAACTACTCAAGTACTGTCATGTACTCACGTTAGTGAAGGAACTAGGAAGCAGTGGTGATAACTTGAAATAGATGCTTCAGAAAAGAACAAAAGAAACGTGCAAATACATTTCTATAGTAATTCTGGAAATGCAAAGAGTTCGATCGGCAATCAGCATGAGGTGTGTGTCTGAAATTTAGTTTCGGTGGCTTTCTGTGGTTCCCATTGCGTGCAGTTTGATGGAGTACTTAATTTAGGGAATCCGTATCCCTACATGGGAGGAAGAAAACCGATGGAAACTGCAGCTTCCTTTTCATGGGTCTATTACCGTATTCAATAATTACTGGTACGTACCTTCTCTCTTAATACTCCTTCTGTTTCAATTTATATGTCTTAATTTGAGTAGATATGAAATTTAAAAAAATAAGAAAAGAGAGACTTTTGTGTCTTAAACTAAAGACATGTTATACCAAAATATCTTTAAATTTTATGATGTTAAATAGGTCACGTGGAAAGTTGGAGTTAAAGAATTTTTTTTTTTTACAGGAAAACCTGAAGCCACTACCCTTGGGTGCTCATTGAGTAATCTGCTCATGTGCAATATTACACAGGAGATATAAATGGAGTTAAAGAGTTACTGAATATAAAAAGGGGCATTCTTTTTTAAAAAAAAAATTAAACAGGAAAGTAAGACGTTTAAATTAAAACAGAAAGAGTAATATTTATAGAATGGATTACTGATCCATTTTTATTATAAAAGTTACGTACTAATTTTTAAGTAATCTGATAATATAAAAAATTTCAATACTACTAGAGCATAGAAGTTAATCTCTCCCTATATAAACTCAACAGTGTACTAAACAATCTCATCATCTTCACGAAAAATGTGGAACAACTTTCTCATTTTCCTTCTTGTTATCTCTCTTTTCCTGGCGATAGTGGCTACCGCCATTGAGTCGTCGTCGGAGCTGTCTGTCCCCGCCGGCTGCCCTGTGCCGGACCCTAGACTTAATTACCGGCCAGTGATCGGGATTATTAGCCATCCTGGCGACGGAGCCTCGGGTCGGATAGTTAATTCCACCAGGGTTTCCTACATTGCTGCTTCGTATGTCAAGTTTGTTGAGTCGGCTGGTGCTAGGGTCATTCCACTTTTGTTTGAGGATTCTCCTCAAGTTCTCAATCAAGTTTAGTCACCTATTTTCCCCGCTATATTTTTGAACTCATATTTTAAAGCTTTTGCATCGCATTCTATTAGTTCAAGTGATAGTCTTCTAATTTTTATTATGAAAGGCAAAAGGCATCACGTCAAATTTAATTAAGTATTGCATTTTCATCAATATATGACGTTACATTTATCTTTTATAAGTTTTAGTTGCAATTTTTATTATTTAGATTTGTGTATCATGTATGTACTTTCTAATCTCTAGTTTTTATTAGATTCATTTCATATCCACTTTGATATTCCTTAAATTATTTTTTTGCGAAATAGCAAAAATTAAAATGTTTTTATCAAAATGCTTGTGAACCCAAAGATTTGAGTCTACTAATTTGTTACACAAAAAGAAACATCATAGAACTTGCATTAATTGTGTGAGGCACAAAATAAAGTTTCTCGGTTAACTGAATTTCCCCTTGTTAGTAGTTGGAAGTCTGAAAGATTAAAACATCTCCCCTTCCAAAATTTACAGTAGCATACTTCATCCGTTTTAATTTATGTGAACTTATTTTCTCTTTAATTCGTGCCAAAAAGCATGATATCTTTCCTTATTTGAAAATAATTTACCTTTATGTAATGATTTATAGCCACACAAACATATGTGTCTCATTTTACACCACAAGTTCAAAAGTTCTCTCTCTTTTTTTAAACTCTGTGTCTAGTCAAATAAGTTTACATAAATTGAAAGGGAGGGAGTATTGTTTTTGGAATTCGCAAAGAGAATGAAGTTTGCACAAGTAATTGTCTTCTAGATAGATACTAAATTAGTAACAAATTGTATTCCCTCCGTCTCATGTTAACAGTCGTGGTTACTAAAAATAGTTGTCTCAAATTATTTGTCACTTCAGAAGTTCAAGACAAAATTAATTATCTTTTTTTATTTTTACCCTTAGTAATAATTATCCTTGAAGACTACAAATACCTAACTTTATTCAAATACCAAGTAAGAAAGATAAATATTAAAACATGAATAAAGGTAAAGTAGTCAAAATTCCATCCTAATTAATTTTTCTTAAGGGACGTATACAAGAGAATCATGACAGATAATATGAGATGGAAGGAGTACAATATAGATGTCTCAATTAATAATTTTAGGGTGAGTTGTATTATCATGTGTGAATTTGCATCTAAATCACGGTAGTCTTAAAAAGAATCGCGTTAGTCTAAGCAAAAGATGTCACTACAGGAAACTGTATAGTACTAAAAATTTCTCAAATTCAGAGGACCCAATAAAGACTGAAAATTAGTAACCAATGAGTTTTAAAAGAAGGGTCATACAGAAGTCAAGCATGAATAGATCTAACGTGGTGTTATAAATAGTCCCTACTTTATACAGTACATATCTAGATATATATATATATATATATAGGTTTAATTTTTTCTTTTTCATGCCAACAAGTATGTCCAAGTTATGACCCTGACATATTTGTTGACCTGAAAAAGAAAAAGAAATTGGAACCTAGTTTTTGAATGGTCATTCATTTTCCCATAAGTTGCAGTTAGTTGCTAACGTCGATGTTTATTTGCAGAAACTTAATCTAGTTAATGGCGTGATCTTCCCAGGAGGGTGCGCCAAGAAGGGTAAATATTTTGAGACTGTCAAAGCAATTTTCAAGGTAAATATTTACCTCATCGAAATCTATCCTGAAGTAAATTTGTTACTATTTCGTAAATAATTATTATCTGTCATATTAGAGAATTTTTTGAAGAAAGCTGAAACTGAGTTAACAGAAAATTACCAGTTCAACTATAATATGTTCTGATGTTTCTACATTTTTCTTCCTGATATTTGCAGAAAGTTTTGGAAAAGAATGATGCCGATGAACATTTCCCTCTCCTCGCCATCAACCTCGGATTTGAGCTTTTGACGATGATCATCTCCGAGGTAATTCAGGAATTCAAGAGCATAGTGTATCCGGCTGTCTTTTTTTTTAATGAAAAAAATGTTGTATCACATTATTTGTCACGTTGGTTTTCGAACTTAATAAGTAACAAATTTTATTACATCTTTTTATTAGGGCTGTATTAACTATTGAGTAGTGACAGTTGCTGTTTCCATTTGTTTTTCTTTGTAACAGGACAACAATATTCTTGAGAAATTCAGTGTATCAAATCAGGCATCTAAACTTCATTTCGTGGAAACCGTGAATATTGAAGATACAGTATTTGGGAGGTATTCCTAATTAATGATTACTAGTAATCGCCAATCTAATTATTAACAAAGGACTCAAAACAGATATGGATCAATACTGCAGTTGTTTGTATAGTAGGGTGTTAAATTAAGTTATTAGGAGGCATCTGGAATAGTGATTAGTCAAAAGTGGAGTTATATATTTGATTTAAATTCTTTTGACAACTGTGGCAAATTGCATTATGCATTATATAGAGGACGGTTGTTTATTTTGGGTAATATGTTTGATGCAGATTCCCACCTACATTACTAAAGAAGCTGAGTAAGGAATGCCTTGTGCTACAAAGAAACAAGGTGAGTCCTAGAATATGTGCTTGCACTTCTATTGCACTGAAAATTTTGCAGCTTCTTTGTGATACTGCAGAATAGAGGTGGATCCAGAATTTAAATTCTGTGGGTTTAACTTTTAAAGTTTTTAGTGTTGAACCAATTATACTTCTATAGTTATGAGTTCATGTCTACTATTTGTTGCAATTTTTGTCGATTTTTACGTATAAATTCATGCTCCGCATTGAGAGTTATGGGTTCAATTGAACCCTTACCATTATGTTGGATCCGCCCCTGCTGCAGAACACTAGTTTTTTCTCCTCCAAGACCACAATCTACTTTGACAATAATTTGTCTATTTCGACCACTTTTAGATCTAAAAGTATCATATTATCTTTGAGGCTTATATAACCGTCTTGAAGTTTAGCAGTTTCTTATGTTAATTTATCCTAAAACTTATATTCATAAATGTAATCATTAGTTCAAATACTCTCCACTTGGTCTCTCCTTTTCGTTGAATTCGGCATTTGTGATATCTAAAGTTTTGCTTTGATATTGTAATCTATTTTTTTCTTTTCTTGTTGAGTACTGGTTGACACTTGTAAAATGTTTCAATATGACTGATCCTTTTTGGTTTCCCTCGTGCAACAGTATGGTTTATCACCAGTAAAGTTTCAAGCAAATGATGATCTATCTAGCTTTTTCATTATGTTAACTACTAGCACAGATACACGCAACAAGGTACATAGTCTATGAGCCCGTTTAGTATGTATGTGAGTGTTTTCCAAGTGGTATCGAAAGTGAAGATTTTGGAGTACTATAATTCAACACAATGTGTGATCATGTTTCTTAACTGATGAATCAGGTCTTTGTTTCTACTCTTCAAGCAGAAAACTATCCAATAACTGCTTTACAGTGGCACCCAGAGGTACCATTTGCACCAGATTTTCTACTGAATACGGTTAATTATGATTATTTGTTGTCTTATTAAATCTAATATAGCATATTGCAAATGTAACTGAATTTGTTGCTTACATTCTGAGTCTTTGAAACTGCGCTCTATTACCTCTGCTCTAAACTTATTGAGATGTGAGATACTCTTACTTGATAGGTATCCTAAACAGACTCCTAAAGAGGGCTGTGATATAAGAGTGAAACTGGGTCTCTCAAATGATCTATTGAAATAATTATCTTGTCGTAGTATCATTGTTTCTCTGTTTGAGAGTTTATCTAAAACAGCAATGACAACAAAAGTTGTCAGTTGATCTCCTAGGAGCTAAATAGGATAATATCCTCTCTTAAGAACTTCTCATATATTTCCTTGAAAGGAAGGGCAGAACTTAACTTAAATGTACAAGCGGAACTAGAATTACAGGGAGTAAAATTTATCTGGTTTAATTGTTCCCATTACTGCAGAAAAGTGCTTTTGAATGGGGATCATCAGCAATTCCACATTCTGAGGATGCAGTTCAAGTGACGCAACTTGTTGCGAACTATTTTGTCAGGTATGTCTCTTTTGCAGTCGGACGGATTTAGGAGGCAGAAGGAGTTCACCCGAATCCCCTTCACGGGTAAATTACACTGTACATATTTTGAATCCCCTTGAGACGGTCCAAAAGCATAGGTCAGTGGTAGAGGTGGCAATATGGGTAAAAGAAAACGGTTATCCACCCATATTATCCATTAAAAAATGGGTTGGATAATGAACTTTTTAAAAACGGGTTGAATATGAATAAGAACCATATTATCCACTTAGAAAATGGTTAACCAAATGGATTACTAATGTGTTTAATATTTGTAAAGCCTCAAATTGGGGGTTCCTCAAGTTTGGGAGATTAGAAATTCTCTCATAAGTGATCATATTCAAGAAGCCATGGATAATATGGATATCCATACTATCCGCCGGATAACCCGTTTTTTATCAATCTCAAATACGGGTCGGTTCGGATAATTTATCCGTTTTTTTATTTACCCATTTTCGACCCGCGAATATCCGACCAGAACCGCCCGTTTTTCACCCCTAGTCAGTGGCCAAGGGGATTCAAAACCTTTATGAGATTGCTGATTCAATTGCAACTGGCCATAGTCTCTATAACTTTTTAATTTTTTTTGAACCCCGCAGCGGAAATCCTGCCTCCGCCATTGCGTTTGCTTATTATAGCCTTTTGTACCCCAAGGAACGGAGAATCTGGTTTACATTCATGTCATTATCACAATGAAAACTTAGAAAATGAAACACATTAGACAAATATGGAATTAGAGTTTATGCTTTCATGAAACTAGGCAGAAGCTTCATGTTAGTATTTTCTTGGACCACAATTTCTATCACATGTAGTAACTTTTTTTCCCATAATAGCTTTCACCAGTAAACTGAATTCATCAATTTCGGCAGAAATTTCTTGCTTTATTTATCAAGCTTTTAGTCTCTGATTGTTCCATTTTGTCATCTCTTCCACCTGAGATGGGAAGTTGGACATAGTTATATGCTACCAGTTAGCTCTTTTGTTCAAAGATTGTACTTATGGTTGCAAGCTTTCTCTTCTTTTATATATCTTAAAATGCAGTGAAGCAAGAAAGTCCTCTAATAAACCAGAGGCTCAGAAAGTACTTGACAACCTCATCTACAATTACAGTCCCACTTATAGTGGAAAAGCTGGGTAAGTTGTTCTGCAATCTGATATTCCTAGTTAGCAATCACCTCAATTTCCATGAATTCAGTTTGATATGTAAATGTCTTTTGTCCTGCAGGAAGGGTTACGATGAGGTTTACATTTTCAATGGTCCTGCATTGAGCTCTCTTTAGGTGCAGAGCCAAATGCAAATGACCTAGTAATAATATTAGAATAATCCCGAGTGTAACATTTGGTAATCAAAGGGACTTCTTGAGTTCCATCAGAGACTATTGATGCTTCAACCAATCTCCAGTTTCATTTCGAAACAACTAGCACTTGATTGATAATAGCTCCGCTCTAGTATCATGCCATGCATGTCTTTGTGTGTGTGTGTTTTTTTATTTTTATTTTGAGTTTCACTTATATATAAATATCCTGCATCAGCCCACAAACAAGATTCTTCAATTGTTTCTATCTTGTATTAAGGATAGAAGTACCGCAGCAGATTGCAATTACCTTGTACTTAGTAGCTATCATCATAATGTCGGGATAGAAAGAAAAGAAAAGCCGTAGACCCGCTAGGTAACCGCAGTGCATTAGTGGCATTTTCAAAATTGTTAGTCAGATCATTTTATAACAACATCCATATATAACAGTCATTTACTATAAAAGGCAAATTTTTTTCGGAACCGATTTTTTAAGTTATATTTTACCTCTCTATAATAGCTTTTTACCTATAACAGTAACAACCACAGTTATAGCAGAACGCTCTTTGTAAAATTACCCCTCTATAACAGCCATATAGAATTTTAAGATTACTAATGGTAATTCTAAAAACATGCACACAATCTTTTCCAATGAACAAAGTTTATATCTTGCATATGATATAAGATTTGAAGATATGCACATGATATCTTTTCCATTGGACAAATTTCAAAAAAATATTTAGATCGAAGATTTAACTGTTGAGCTCTTAGATTATCTTCAACGAAAAGTTATCGGATACCTTTTGGCTTTTGCTGAAAATTTGGACATTGGCCAAGTCAAACGTTATATCACTGGTAAGAGAATGAAATCTACGAACCCAGCTACAATTACAAAGTTCTTCCATCAATCTTTAAAAAAATTATTTTTCTAGGTAGCTTTAAAGTGTGTGCCTTAGAGTTTAAATCTTTTTATGTTTAGTTCCAAATTTATTAATAATGTATTAGCTTTCTTCAATATTTAACTAGTGAAATATGCATATCTTTTGAAATTTAAAATTTGAATAATTTTCTTATCTTTTATATACAACGTTAGAAAAGGAAAAATAATTAATTTTTGGATAATTTTTATTTATAAAAGCCAAAAAGTTATCTAAGCATCAAATATTGTATAACAGTCATTTACTGTAAAAGTCAAAAAACATCGAAACAGACGAAATTGTTATAGAGAGTATTGACTGTACTTTAGTATTACTACTATATTATGATGCAACTGATCATAAATCAGAGAAAAGCTCTGGCAACTCGGTTGATGAAAGTTGCAGCTTAGTTCGCAGTAAACGGAAGTGGTCTATAAAAAATAAGATACAGTAATACTCTGCATCCACCGACTCAAAATTCCGACACCATCTTATGTGGACATCAACATTTCACACAAAGTCATATTTCTACAAACAGCAAGCTAAGTTTATTTCATCAAATATTGATCCTACTAAACTCCAACTAAGGTTGAAAGATAATTAGATCAACTAAACAAGAGCAAGTGTTTCAACATGCTTGTAAGCATGATACCTTTATAGTAGTACACAATAAAACCTTATATGCTGAGATGAAGTTCTTCTAGCTGCACTTCCAGAAGCTCATTGATATCCATACTCTTGATATCATAAGAGATCATTTTTTCTGGTACTGACAACACGAGCATCGTCTTGCCATCTTCTCACCATCAACAAAACACATCACATCAAATTGGTAACCGATAACATCTGAGAGACTCCGACTCATTATTCACCATTAGAGGAAACAAACGAGTCAGATCATCAACATCCACAACATATTTCACGAACCACTTTGAACAATCATTCTCCAATCCAAACACATTGAACAAAGTAGGTCGAAGTGCATTTTCCTCCACAAGATGCAATTTTCCAGCAGATTGCCCGAAATGCTTGATTTTTCTTCCGTTACGCCCCTCAGGAACAGAAGTACTAGGCATTATTTTCACACTATCATTATCCACATCAAAGCACACAAAAGCTGAATGTTTATGTTGAACACAATCGGTTGCTCACAACTTGAGAGTTTTATTATAGAAAACTCAAGAACAACTTTGATCTTACAACTTACTCACACTTAGCAACTTATTTGTTGCTACACTCTTATTTTTTGCTCTCACTCTCCTATTTTTCTCACTTTGTTTTCTTTGTTTTTGCTTGGATGATTTGGCAAATGAATTGCCTCCTATTTATACTAGTTTCCTAAAGACTAACTAGCAAATAAAATTTATTATACAAGTCCCTCTATATTTATAAATTAGTCCCTAACCTAGAATTTTCTTCCAACTACCTAGTTGTAGAATTTATCTAGATAAATCTTCTCTAGATTTTTTTATCTTTACATTATCTAGAAGACTTCTAGAATTCTCTCCCAAAAAATCTTCAAATAAAGTTGGTAATGCTTAAATAATTTAACACTCCCCCTCAGTACCAACTTTATTTGTTCTAGCAACCATTCCAAGTGCTTCACGAAATCTCGTAAATCTCTTGTTATCCAGACTCTTTGTGAAGATATCAGCAACTTGGTCATCTGTCCGGATTGTCTTCATTTCAATTTCACCTCGGAGAACTTTTTCCCTTAGGAAGCGATAATGTACTTCCACGTGCTTCGTCCTTGCGTGAAACACTAGATTCTCTGCCAACCGTATAGCTGACAAGTTGTCACGATATAATCCCATAGTGTCCTCTTGTGGTTGATGCAAGTCTCTCATGAGTTGCATTAGCCATGTGCTCTCTTGTGCTGCCATTGCTCCAGCTCGATATTCCGCTTCAGTCGTTGAAAGTGAAACTGTAGGTTGTCTTTTGCTACACCACGATATTGCAGCTGTCCCAAGACTGAAGACATATCCTGTGGTTGATCTTCGAGTATCATGGCAACCAGCATAATCCGCATCACAATATCCAACTAGTCTGCAAGGAACTCCTTTCTTGTACAAAAGCCCATAGTCAATAGTTCCTTTCACGTACCTCAATATTCTTTTGATTGCTTCCAAGTGCGGCTTCTTCGGCTTTTGCATGAACCTGCTAACTACTCCAACTGCAAAGGTAATATCCGGCCTGGTCAATGTTAGGTATATTAGACTTCCGACAAGTTGGCGGTACAATTTTCCATCTTCCAAGTCTTTGCCGTCTACGG